>QTSX02000760.1:211061-449323 GCA_014839935.2 Entomophthora muscae | reverse complement strand
CCCTATATGGTATATTAATCACAATATTCTACAATAAACAATACCTTATTCTTATTATTCTGTCCTTTCTATTGGACTGTTGTCTTCCCCAATTCCAAATACTGAATCCTCATTGGTTGAGTTGCAACAGTCTTATTGTTTGTAAGAGCGTCAATGATCTGAGACAAGGCTTTGTTGGAAAGCTGGGATCCGTGGATTTGCTTCAGTATATTGGGGGTTATAGTACTGATAACATTGAGTTCAAGGAAGCTCTTGGGTGGGAGGACCATCTTGGTGTTAAGGAGTTTGTAGTCTTTGTCAACATTGGATAATAAAGTATGACAACTAAGCGTGTCAGGTAGGGTATTGAGTATACCCTTCTTGTACACAAGCTTGAAGCAGAAATTTGACAGCTCCAGTACCCATCTAGTGTGTCTCTGGGAGATGTGGCGCAACTCAGTAAAGTAAAGCAAGTTCTTATGGTCTATGTAAATGAGGAAAGGCTTGTCAAGTCCCTCAAGGTAGCAACGCCAATGCTTGATTGTTTTGATGATGGCAAGAAGTTTCTTGTCGTGTACAGGGTAGTTTTGTTCAGCTGGAAGGTGTTTTTGAGAGAAGTATGCAACAGGGTGTTGCATCCCATCTCCCCAAGCTGAAGGAGAACAGCGCCAACTGTATAGTTGCTGGCATCAGTCTCAAATAAAAAGGGTTTGAAAGGATCAGGCATCAGGAGGACAGGAGTGGAGACAAAGACAGCCTTTGTAGCCTCAAACGCAAACTGGGCCTCAGGTGTCCAGACAAAAGGAACGGAAGGAGAAGTAAGGGTAGTGAGAGGCAAAACTAAAGAAGAAAAATTTTCCACAAACTTATTGCAATAGTTTGCCAATCCAAGGAAACCACAAAGTTGTGAGCAAGTCTTGGGAACAGGCCAGTTTTGGATAGCATCCACCTTCCTAGGAGAGACAGCAAAACCGTTTTGAGTGACAACATAGCCAAGGAAATTGACCTTGGTGCAGAAGAATGAGCACTTTGAAGATTTTGCAAATAGGTTGTATTCTCAAAGTCTCTGGAGTACCTGGCGGACGTGGGCAACATGGTTGTTGATGGAAGAGGAGTATATGAGAATATCATTAAGATAGACAACAATAAACTTGTTAAGGAAGGGCAGAAGTGCCTCATTCATTAAGGCCTGAAAGTTTGACAGAGTGTTACATAATCCAAAGGGCAACACATCGTACTCATATAACCCAAATGGGGTATGGAACGTGGTCTTCCATTTGTGGCCAGGAGAGACTCTGATCTGATTGAAAGCGCTTCAGAGGTCAATATTAGTGTATACAGAACTACCAGCAAGGCAATCAGCCAAAGCCTCAGCAGAGAGAGTAGGGCATATATCCTTTATTGTGATCTCATTGAGAGCTCTATAGTCTACACAAGGGCACTTAGAGCCATCTGATTTACTGACAAAGAAGATGGGGGAAGAACATGGAGACGTGGATTGTGAGATGAAACCTTTGGAGAGTTCCTCATTGATGTAGTTCTTTAGTAGAGCTGTAAGAGAGGGGGGCTAAACTAAATAAGTTCAGCTCCCATCCTGGTGCAATATACCACCAGGATGCCGCCCAGTGGAGAACTGGGACAGCTGCTCAAAGGGGGGACCACAGGGAGGACGCAGGGGATAGCTGAGGGAAGTAGGTGTTCAATCCCATCAGCACCAAACCGGTGAGCAACCAGGGTGTACAAGTGGGAGTGGGAGGGGGCGTCGCGGGGCCTGGGGGCACTGAGTTACGCTTCTCTGGGCTGGGAATGGGCACCATCACCTCTCCTTGCCAGCAAAAGCGGACTGGGTGAAACCAACGTCCTCCAGATCCAGGTCATTGCAGGTTAAACTCTTTACCACGGCCTCCCCAGAGAACAGGAGACCACTGGGAAGATCCAGGAGGCTGGACAGGCTATCGTCCACAAGACAAGCAGAAGAGGCAATTTTGGACCACAAGTTTGGCAAGGTTGACCACAGAAGTAGCAAGAACAAGGCCAAGGAAAACACCACAAATTTGAGAACTGGGAGTATCATAGCTGTGCTCTCCAAAAAATTCTGAATATGCGGGCAAAATTCCCAGGGTAATAAACAGTAAAAAAATGTGTAACAAGGGGACCCACAAACAAGAACAAGTTGAGAGGTGGCAAGGAGGTGTGAGGGACTTGACAACGGGCTTGGGTGGCTTTGGACAGTAATTAAAGTGAAAGCAAGTTTGAAAGTGAAGAAAATAAAAGAAAATTCAAAATAAAAGTAAGTATTATATTGAAGATCAATTAAAACTTTGAGTTCAAAGGCAGCTTTTGAAAGCAAAAGCAGAAAGAAACAACAACTATACATCCAAGCTTCTTCTGGAGGTCCCAGGAGAGATGCCAGGTTTGAAACAGGTAGGCACAAGGTAAGATTTAAAGAAATGACTAACACTTTAATCTCTAGATTATAGGAACTCAAAACAGAGTGTCCAGTCAAACTATAATTTTAAAAATAAAGTGCAGCAAGTTCCAAACTTTAATAAAATTGGTAATAGACAAGCAGGGGACTGAAAGCCCCCTTTCTGTGTAAAAGGGAGTGTGCTTCAGGGAAAGAATCACATGACTGCAGGGCTTAAATCTGATTGGGTGGGGGAGAAATTTTGCAGGTCAGGGCCAGGGAGACTGGAGGGTTTCATCTTAATTTCCGCGGTACTGCCTGATTGGCTGGAGGGGCTTTCAGGAACTTGGAATTCACTTGAGCTTTTGGGTGACAATGTGGCAACACACTATTGGTTGGATCTGATAGCTTTTAAAAGTGGGCAACACCAGGCCAGTAAGTAGTCCAAATCAATTAATGTTTCTTCCCAGGAGGGAACAACCAGAGCTGGGAGGTCTTCAGGGTAGGCCAGAACAAATCTCTTGTCGACAGTATGAGCTAAATTGCCTAGAGAGTTAAGTGGCTTGGCTGTAATTTTTGGCCTTTTTTTGGTGCGGCGGAGAAAAACAGTTTGATCCAAGGCCAAAAGAGGCAGTGGATTTACAAGAGTGTTGTCTGAGTCAGAGAGAGGGATAAGCCTTCTCCAGGGAGGAGTGTGCCTGGTTTAAGGTTTATCTGAATATGGTAGGGCCTATGAGGAGGTAGCAAGTTACATTCCTCTTCACTAAAGAAATCCTTGAAGTCAGAGTAACAATAAGGTAATCCATCCTTGTCCTTGGCAGAAAGAGTATCCGGGATTGTACTAGAGATGGTAGTCAGGTTCAGTTTGAAGGGAATTGGGCAAAGAGTACCAGATACAAGGGGCAGCAATTTGACAACATCATTGCATGTAAATAAAATCTTGTTGTTTGGATGATCAAAGTTAAGCAAAGACTCTCTCAACCACAGGAATCCAAGGATGAACAGGAAGGATAAGTTGGTGGAGGAGTTACATGTGACGCAGAATGGAGAGCCCTCCAAGTCAATGGTGACAGGTTGGAGGATAGGTGTGGCGCCAGTGATAGTGCTATTTCCCATCTTAACGTCAATGGACCTGGAAGCGGGGAGTCCAATTAGTTTAGCAAATTTCTCCTCAATGAAGTTGGCATTGGTGCCAGTATCAAGAAGAGCAAGGACCTTGATCTTTCCCAAAGGTCCATGAATAGTTACTAAGACAGTAGGTGACTTGGAAGTGTCAATAAGGGAAAGCAAAGTGAGAGTGGAGGTCTTGTTGATAAAGGGGGAACACTTGGAGAAAGGGCAGGCTGATAGAAGATGGTCCTTTGATCCACAGTAGGAGCAGAGGTTATTGTTCCTTCTTCTAAGCACTTCCTCAGCAGTAAGGCAAAAATCTCCTCCAGACTTTGGCTTGGTGCCAGGTGGAGGGGTTGAAGAAAGTGGTACCTTGTCTGATACAAACAACCAAGCTGCAGGGGATAGGTTAGAAGAAGGATGTGTTTTTGAGGAAAGATATTTTTGGTTCCACTTAACCACCTCTCTGATAAGAGGTTCTAGTTTTTTGGGGAGGTTGTGGTAGACCAAAACTCCTTGGAGAAATCTGTTGAGGCCTATTTTGTAGAAGCTACAAGCCTCAGCATCAGAGGCTTGTAGTCTTGGCTGAAGAGAGCAAAACTTCTGGTTGTATTCTCCAAGTGGGAGCAAACCTTGTATGAGACCTGCAAAACAAGAAGCAGAGGGAGTAAAATACTCTTTGTCCTCTCCAGAGAAGAATAGGAGTGAACTGACAAAGAGTTTGTAGTTCTAGAGGATACCTGGGTTGTGTATTTGGTGAGAGCTAAACCAATCTCTGTAGTGACTGGTGAGCTTCTCCGCAAGATAGAGGACCTTCTGGGAGTTGGTGGAGAGCTCAGATCTGTAAGCAGTAAAGTGGGACTGTGCATAGGCTAAAGTGTTAAAAATACTAGGGGGTGTTGAACTATGAGCTAATGTATTGAGAACTACTGTTTGGTTAGTATAGGAAGTAGGAGTATGCCCCACCTTATTACAAAAAACTTTATCATATAACCAACCAAGTAAAAAACCTACTAGAGATAAAAATGTTACAATAATAATAGAGAGAAACAAGGCTAAGAAGAGATAGAAGAAATGGAAAAAGTATTGCCTGGGTCAATCCCATGGGAAGCCAAAATAATGTAAGGTCTTGCCCATAGTGGTGCAAGGTTATAAACTAGCGCGTGTAAGGAATTAGGATTCAGATTTAAAAGGTATAAAAAGGTGGGAACTTTCTGCAAAATAATCTTACAGAACCCTGCTAAAAACCTATACTGGGTTACAAAAGGAGTGATTAAATTTAAGAACCCTAAGCAAAGAAGATAAAATAAGGTGTTTAATAGTGAATAATTTGTAACTAAGGGAATGTCAATATTTGGATATTCTCCATCAGCAAATTGGTACATATAACTATTGAAAGATCTCTTAAGGGAAAATAATGGATACAACAAGCCTAAGGCTTGTTGTTTTACAAGTTTCATTTTTTCAAGAAAAGAAAAGGCTAAAATTTAAAACAAATTTAATAAAAATGTATAAATTTCTAAAAATTAAGATCTCAAGTTTAAATTTGATAAAGAATTGAAGGGTATAAATCACTTAGAATTTTGGCTTAAAGCCTGCTCTTCACAAGTTCTTTATTATATAGGTTTGTTTGTTCTCAGTTTATAATGATAGGCAGGGAGGGAAACAGCCAAGAAATGGAGCAACTGGAGAAAACCTGTGTAAGAACCTGGAGCAGAAAGAGAACTGCAAAACCCAACAGAAGTTGCAGATCAGCAACATGGAAACTGGAGAAGCGGCAATGACGTAAGCAGGAGTTTTGAAAAGGTGACAGAGATGAAAATATTCTAACTTTAAAATAGAAATATATAATAAGATAGAATAGGGAAGACAGAGCAACAACAACTTTAATAATTCAAATGCAAATAGCGTAAAACAAGGTAACTAGCTTAAAGTACTTAATTATTTAACAGTTTAATTTAAAATTTCAAAATATTAAAAAATAAAAGAAAGATTAATCAAACTGAAAAACAAACAAGTATCTAAGAAGCCTGCCCTTTGGAGCAGGGCATGACAACTAAAGAGAGAATCCTGGGCAAGGACCCCAAGATAAAGATCATTAAAAGTCTGAGGGTGGCGCTCCTGTACTGTGTCTCTAATGTTGAAGAACACAACATCACCCAGATGAATGTCTGCATGGCTGGCAGGGTAAACTAAGTCCTGGTGCCTGTGTTTTTGGATGGCCTTGAGGGTGGTGGAGCTACCTGTAAATTCACTGCCACCCCTGGCATTGGATTGCATAATCTCCCCTACTGCACCAAGAAGAGCCCAAAAATGTCAGCCAAACCCCTTCATTCTTTAGAGGATTTAGCACACACAGTTGATGAGAGGTTTGTACTAGCCTACCCTGCAGATTTCTTGCCCTTGGCTGCTCCCTCCTGGGAAGAAACGTTGGTCAAATCAGACTACTTATTAGCCTGGTGTTGCCCACTTTTGAAAACCATCAGAGCTAGCCAATCAAAGGTTGCCACATTGACGCTTGACAACTCAGTTGAACTCCAAATGCCTGGTACCTCTTTTAGCCAATCAGATCAGACCGCAGAAATTAGAGTGAAACTCTCCAGTCTCTCTGGTCCTATCCAGTAAAGTTTTTCTTCTAGCCAATTGGATCCAGACCCAACTGTCATGTGATCACTTTCCTTGCAATCCATCCCTTTTAATACAGCAAGGGGACTTTCAGTCCTGCTTGTCTATTTTCCAATTTATTAAAGTTTTTGATCCTATTACACTTGTTTTAATAAAATTATAGTTTGGTTGGGCCTGTGTTTGGGTTCCTATCATCTAGAGTTTTAAAGTGTTAGTTGTTCTTTAAATCTTACCTTGTACCATCCTGCTCTGAACCTGGCTCCTCTTCTGGGATCTTCAGGAGAAGCTTTGACGCTTAGTTGTTGTTTGTTTTGTTTTTGCTTTCAAAAACCAAACTTGAATCTAAAATTTCAGTCAGTATTCAATATAAAAATCTACTTTATCTTGAATTTTACCTTCAGTTTCTTGATTTCAGACCCGCTTTTGTTTTTGAAACCACCAAGCCACCCAAGACCACTCCCAAGTCTTCCAAAGGCTACTCTGTTGCTTTCTGCTGGGTTTTCAATCCTGATACCCCCAACCACCATAATTTTTATTAGTTCCAAAACAACAAACACATTTTTAAATTCAGAATCCTCTTGGGAATTCAATTATGATCCTCCCTGTCCTGAAGTTTGTGGTGTTTTCACTGGCCCCCTTTTTGTTGCTCCTTTGGTCCACCTCCCCTGACTTATGGTCTTGCCTCTCTTCTTCTGCCTGCCTTGTGGGAGGCAACCCTGTTAACCTACTATACTTTCCTGGTGAACTCTTCATCTCTGGGGAGGCTGTAGTCAAGAGTTTAACCTGTAATGACTTAGACCTCCATGCTGATGACTATGCCGTGCTTGCCCCTGTATTGGAGGAAATGCCGGAGTTGACCCCACCTAACTTGGATGGGAACAACTCAGTACCCCTCCAAGCACCTGTGAAGCCGCCTTCTGCTCCCACTTGTACGCCCTGGCTGCTCGCCAGACTAGCGCTGATGGGGTTGAATGCTTACTTCCCACAGTTGTCTCATGTGTCCTCTCTTTGGTCCCCCCTCCAAGCGGCCATCCCAGTACTCCACTGGGCGGCATCCTGGTGGTTTGTTTTACCGGGATGGGAGCCAAACTTAGTTAGTTTAGCCCCCCTCTCTCACACTACCCTCCATCTGATGGCTCAAGAAAACCTGGTGCTTGGAATTTGAGCCATCCCAGGAGTTAAGTAATCCACCAAGAATGTGACTGTACTTGTAGCCATTTGTGAAATCTGGGTTTGTCTTATAGTATACAAAACCCTTGGCTGAAACATCCAGAAATGCACCAATGAATGTCCCCTTATTGACCTTCTTCCTTCTATTCTTGGTGGTGGCTTTTCCTTGCTCACTGAAATTGTCAAAAGCTATGGATAGCTTATAGTAAGAGATGAACATGATGTCATCTGTTAGACTGGTAAAGCATTGTACCAGGGTGGATTTGATGGCATAATCATACAGGGAATCCTCAGTGCCATCCCAATGGTTGCCGGCAACGTTGGTAAGAACCCTTATTGAAGCCACCTTCCCATACATCCAGAGCTGCACCATGCGCTCAGACACCCAAATGCCATGGTGCACAAGTTGCTTCTGGACCTGGGTCAAGGGAAGCTTGGGGTCCCACTGCAAGAGATCAAGCATGATTGGGTAGGCCTTGCTGATTTGGGTCTTGGGGGCCTTCTTTGGCTTCTTGGCTGTCCCAATCAGATTCCCCTTATTCATCAGGTTATTGAATTCCCGCATGAAGATAGCCGGGATGAATTTCAATTGGCTGGCTATCTGATCCCAGGACAGACCCTGCAGGTTCAATGCCACAATTTCCTGGAGAATTTGGATGGTGATGATTCATTGCTTGGGGCACTAGGCCACAGAAGCTGAAGCCTGATTGGCTGTAGGAGGCAGGTTGGCTGTTGGCAGGAAGTTGTTTCAAATCAAGGTTGCCATCATGATTGGTTGGTTGGCGGGCAGCTTGTGTGGGGTGGGTACAGGAGCGGGGGTAGCGCTAGACACTAGGTGACTGTTGAACAAGTCAAAGCCATAGGGGTCAAAAGTCAGGTACAGGTCAGCTTCCTTGTTACCTGCCTCAAAGGCTTGGGTGTAAACAGGTGCCTCCATGTTCTGAGCCTTGCCTCTGTTGAAGCTGGCTTGGCTGCTGCTGACTTGGTTACTAGTGCTGTCAAAAATGATGCTAGTAAAAACCATTGTAAAAAAACCTAGGATAAAATCACTAAAGGTAGAAGTTTAAAATTTTATGATTCATTTTTATTGCAATCTCAAGTCCATATTTGGAAGGTTATCAAAACCATTCCATAAAAATCTGGAGCCATGAAAATGAATAAAATGCCTCTGCTCCTAAATTGGATAGCTGTTGATTGGCTGTAAAACTGTTATACTTCTATTTTAGGCTGCTCATACTACACATCTTGCGTGACTTCACTTTATTTTATGCTTGTGGAATCTTGCTCCTAGATTGCTCAAATTTTGTTTCATTTTAGTCCTTCTGTCAGTGCCTCATGAATCCTGATTGGATTATAATATACTCTAGAACAGCATCCATCTATTTCACTTGTTGTGTCAGTTCATTTTGTTTGTGGTTTGAACTACACTGCTTGATGTTTGATATAATTTTGTATAATGGGCTAGTGAAATTTTGTTTTTAGTTTGACAGTTCATTTATTAACCAAAAATATTTAAATTATTTGAATCCTGAATATCACGCAACTTGGATTTTGTTCAAATCTGAAATCATTTTGTTTAAATCTGAGGTAATTTTGGTTGTTGCCATGGCTTTTAAAACTACTGTTTTTTTCCAGGTGTGGCTCAGCCAATGCGCCGCCACCCAGGAAAACCCAGCCTGAAGCCCCACCCGCTTGCGGCAATCATAGATTTAAATCTAATAATCAATCACAAGTGGGTCTTGGCACAGGAATTTGGGTCCAAGTGGGGTGTGAATGCCCCACACCCAATTTTCCCCTATTTGACCTGTTGATCACAAAATCCTGACCTCAAAGGAGGTCAGGTAATAGCTTACAGAACCATCATTGGTTGTATCTGTAAGCTGTCTAAATATTTCATACAAGGAGGCCACCTCATCAAGATACACCCAAAGGCTT
The DNA here is from genome assembly GCA_014839935.2 of Entomophthora muscae. Taxonomy (NCBI): domain Eukaryota; kingdom Fungi; phylum Entomophthoromycota; class Entomophthoromycetes; order Entomophthorales; family Entomophthoraceae; genus Entomophthora; species Entomophthora muscae. The sequence continues at coordinate 440,097 of QTSX02000760.1, read as the reverse complement.
TAAGTAACAATTGTCCCCACCAAACTATCTTAGTAGTTTGATATTTTACTCTCAATAAATATCTTGCCTCAATGATTCACTTATTTCAATACTTTACAATCAGATTTTTAATAACCAGACTGCTAGATTCTGCTTTCTCACCTCTGTAATTTCCTGGTAATCTTTCTCCTCCTGCTGAAATGATTCCTGAAACCCGCAAAACTGAATGTGAGCCTATTTATGATGCTGATTCCTTGATGTTGAGCCAAATTAATGTCTTCTTGATGTACCTGGGCATAATTTTCTGTTGCACCTTTCCTTATTCACTCTTCAAGGGTTATCATTTCTGAGTAAACACGCATCATCTCCTCATCATTGGTAATGTCATCCTCATTTGGATGTACATTCCCCATTTGATTGATTATGACAAGCTCTCACTCTACTTTACCCTGAAAGATCTCCTGCTTTGCCACTATAGTTATAAAACTAAGTTCAAACCCATTTACCTTTTTTTGCCTAGGAACCAACATCTGCTTCTTTTCTTTAAAGAATTCCTGTATCCTTGAACCCAGTTTTAAAGCCTGCTCTGTTTAGTTCTTTTGCTGTCTATTCCTAGCTTCTGAGGTTAAAACAATTAATTTTCCTGGTACCTTCAGATATGCTGGTTCCACTAGTCAAGTTTATGGTGTTTACCTTGGCACCTGCTCTGATAATAATCTGGTCCACCTCCCCCAATCTCTGGATTCAATTGTCTTTATCTGCTTCTTACGTGAGTGAAGATCCCTCTCACCTTCTGCTTTTGCTTGAGGACCTTCCTGGTTGTGCCCAAGACTTGGTTACTTCCAGTGGAAAACTGGACAAGAGTCTCACCTATGATGATCTGGAGTTTCCCTTCCCCAGCTCTGATTGTGCCACCTTCTCAGAAATAGTTGTCCTCAAGGTACCTCCTCCCTCAGAGGCCAAGTCCTTTTCTCCCAAGGTGAAGTTGTCCTCTCACAATCCTGTTCCCAATCGCACTCCTTGACTGCTTGGGGATTTGGTTCTGATGGGGTTGGACTCTTACCTTCCCCAGTTGTCTCCTGTGTCCTCCCTATGAACACCCATATAAGAAGCCATCCCAGTGCTACACTGGATGGTATCCTGGTGGACCTTTTCCCCAGAATGGGGGCTAGACTTAGTCAGTTTAGCCCCTCTCTCTTACACAGATGAACACAATCTAGTTTTTAATAACTTTATGAGGTATTATTTAATTATATAGATTCAATTTATTTAGTTAATATTGCTATAACATGATAATGTAACTATTTTATAACTAATTAATAATGATACTTTAATAAATTTAGTTAAAATTTATTAGCGGGCTTTATGCTATAAGCTGTATACATTACCTATGTTGGTATCTCATTAGTGAAGTATGTATGTTTTTTTATTTTTCATCATGGAAAAAATGTGAGAGATTTCTTGCTTATAATCTTTTTCTAAAATGTGTGAAATATTATTTGGTATTTTTTAATTTACAAGCTTTTATTTTTCACGAGTGAAAAATAGTTTCATAGTAGAGATAGTTAACTCCATAGGAAAATAAAATAGAAGTATATTTTTATTACCTTTTTCAATCGCTGTACATTATTTTTATTTTGTTTTTGAAATCTACAGCCACATTACACTAAAAATTATTTTGAACCTTAGTTTTATTAAGTGAAATATTAAAAAAGTTTTTGTTTACTAAAAAAAGTGTTGGTATTTAGTAGTCTGAAAGATCACAATATTACTTTTGACTTTTCAATGATGTCGACATAAGAGTGTGTTTTATTCTGGATTCCCTAATAAAGTGGACCCTTCAAAAAAATGTAGGAGTATTCTGGCGGTTGCCGTTTGACAGGTTTTTGGAGTCTTGGATATTAATAGAGGTTGAATTTTTTTATATAAGTAGCTAGATTATGTCCACAGATGTCCTAACTTTTGGTAAAAAAAATAATCATATTTAATCATGTCCAGATTGAATATTGGATTTTAAAGCAGGATTTGGGTGGTTATTCATTGGGGCAGGTGGGTTTGGATTAGGGCTCCTGATTTTTTACTGCTTAATTTTAATCTTATTTAAACCCTTTTAAATCTGTAGCGAAAATCAGAAGCTCCACTCACGTCATTTTAGCTGTCATAACTGGTATTCTGAGTAAAGGTTTTAAATGTAATGTTTATATTTTCCAGTCTATAATTTAGGCTAAAATTTATAAAGGGTCTTGGCTGTCGTAGTATCCTAACTTTCATTATGATGAATAATTGTTTACGCTTTACTCCTTGCCTCCTCAGTAGGGCTGCTTCGGCCAAGCCCCGAGCAGCCGCGACCAGTTTTTGGCTCTGGGTCACTCTTGTTAAAGATTTATTTTAATGTTTAAATAATCAATAAACCCGCTTTGGCTATAGCGGATCAAAGCCGGAGGATAGCCGGAGCTGAGCCGAAGCATCTCTACTCCTCACTAGCCTGATCTACGTTTGAACTATAGCTCGGGAAGTTTTAAATTTTGCTAAGCTAGTTTTCAGGCTAGCTGGGCAGCATTATTTCTTGACGGGCTTTTATTACATCATTTATCTCCAACGATAGGTCATGAATAGAAAGTGGATATGTTTCTGATCAAGCCAATCACTTGCCAGTATGAAGCTTCATATTTAGAAGCTGGATATTTAAATTTATGATTTATTTATTTCAGTGAAAACAATCTTATTTGGATGAAAAAATTTATTTGTCAGATGCTAAATTCCACAGCCAATACTTGACAAAATTTTATACTCCCGTCCTGTCATTGCCTCACAACTAAAACCTAATAGCACCCACTTTAAAGGAATGAGTCTATTGGTTATTAGATGAAATGCGCTGTTTATCATGGACCCAGACTTTAGTTGAGTTGCCATTACATGTTGAATCGAGTTCAAGCACGAAGCAAAATCCTCAATCAACTTCAAGGTAAAACACGCGTTGCTCTTCCAATTAATCATTTAATGAGGGTTCAGACGCGAATAATTTTGATTTAGGATTTAAGGCCAATAAATCGGATCTCGCCATTCTTGCAAGCGGCAACGAGAATGACAAACAGTCCATGAGCGACATGCAAGATTTAAAAATAAATGCAATTTATGGCACCCAATCTATTATGCAGGACAACCCTGGTCAAGTAACATTGATTTGTTTGTGTAGTACAAATTAGTGACATTACAACCAACAGCGATGTAATAAGTCATGCTTTGCTAAGGTAAAGAGCGGAAATGCTATATAAATTCTAATTTACTTTTTCCGGGATAAATCCTAGGATACTTCGTTTGAAAAAAGAAATGTCGATAAGGCACATTAAATACTGTCAGTGGGGATACATCGCATTACAAAGAAATAGCTTTAATAATTGCCAAGAGAGGGGTTTAATTTTGGGGTGTGCTAAGACCAGCGAAGGCACTTGACATGATAGGTTAGAAGTCGTCGCCTCCAAAGAGACAAGTGGACCAGCGCGAATAAATAGGAGCGCGCGCAGGGGTCTTTTGGGGCAGCAACTCATTCAAATTGCAGACGCGCTCTGTGGCCTGGAACTGAAGACTATGCTCGCCTAAAACATGATGTTTCTTTCCAAGAGTGTGAATGGGGAGATCCAAGCCGTCTTCACAAGTGTCAAACTCATACTCTTCATCGCTGCTCATATCCTTGCGCTTGAGATGGGGGTTCTGAAGAAGCTCTAATCTGTTAATGTGGGCAGGTGATACTTGCTTACCGAAACGACTGCTGGGAAAGGCTGACATCTTATTTTCTCCGGAAGCGATGCTGATTGGCTATAGGTGATTTAGTCCGAGATCTCTCAAGAGGTGGAAGATGGGTTGGCTTGGCCAAGAGGCCTTGTCTTATATACCATCTCAGTCAGAATCTATCCTTCCTGCCGAGCCCAATTGGCATCCATACTTTCATGGATTTGTTTCTGGCTAAATTTATTAGTCGTCTGCTGATTCGATTAAAATTACTCATTCGAAAGCAACTTCAGCCAGAGTTCTGTCAGACGCAATTCAATAAAGTAATAATATCCTACTGGATCTGCCAAATATTAGCTCGATTCAAACTACCCAATCAAATAGATCACGTTGATCTTTTACCCAATCATAACTATTGCTGTAGGGATTTAACCGTAATTTTAAAAGTGATTGATGTTCGCCTTGCGCCAAATTGGTTGAGTATCGTCGACCTTAATGGAATCCTTAAGCGTAGATCTTTTTAACAATGATAATTTAAACAGTTCTCGTGAATGACGCCAATCTAGGTGGCTACCCCAATATATGCCGTCATCTCTACATCTGTAGAAAAGTCCAGAATGATTTCATGGCACAAATAATTCCTCACCTGAGTAACATTTGTGTAAAGCCTTTTCAATCGTCATCCTAAAAATCCAAATGGAATTACGATTCAAGCTTTTAGAACCTAATAAATCCATTTTAAACCCGGCATAAATTTCTATGGCCCATGGTCATTGACCCCATCCAATCGCCTATCAACTGTTTCAGCTATCACCAGCGATCCGCTGATGCAAGGGCTGGGATGGTACAATCCCATTAAATTCCCATACCAAACCTGATTTTAAGACTGAGAAACTTTGCTATCTAGGGATCACAAAAGGTTCATGGATGAGAGCCAAATAGGGCTGCGTCGGATTTTGGATGGGTGGCTCCTTTTCTTAAAAGAAGCACCCGTCTGAAATCTGGAAACGATTTTGAGGGAATCTTCTTTGAGAATTTTCCACAGAATTGTTTTCTTCCACACCCACAGAAGGGTGTGGTTGATTGGGATTTTTTTTTAAAAAATTTTATTTTTTTTCTCTTTATTTTTTAAAAATTAAAAATAATAAATTTGAAATTAAAAATTTTGGTCAAAAAAAATTTATTATAAGTATATTTAGTATATAGCTTGAAAATCTGGAATGCAGAAAGCCTTCCGAGACCTTCTTTTTTTTAAAAATTTTTGGATTCCCCCAATGTAGGAGAATCCGAAAGATGGGTCCGGGGAAGGGAGGATGGGACAATTAAGGCATTTGCCTTAATCGTCTCTTTTTGAAGCCGAGCAGCCCTAGAGCCAAACGACATATCACCCTCCTGATGTTATGAGGAGTGCTCACTGGGATCGTAATTGGATTATTACATACATGGCATAAATTTAAACTCAATAAATTAAAGTTTAAATTGAGCGTAGCAACCATATATGTATGGTGAAGTGTGGCTAAACAATAAAATCAAATGCCGTTAAACCATAGAACCATATCTGAAACTTTGGCCAGAAAAATAATATTTTACTAATGTGTTACAATACAAATCTATTGGTTTGCAACCAGCCAGAATATGGCTTTGATATTTGCCACCATCCCTTTAGATCCAGATCCAGGCAGTAGAGTAGCTGATTCAACCAAAGTAAACCATTGATAAAAAACTATTGGCTGGTGAGCTCACTATTGCTTAGCTTTTTATCATCTCAGCACCAGTTGGGATTAGGGCTGCAGCGGATATGAAAGGATGGCTGCTTTATAAAAAAGCAGCCATTCATCTCAGATCTGGAAGCAATTCTGGAAAATTGTCTAGGGTACAATTTTTTCAGAATCATTTCCCTACACATCCGCAGAAGGGTGTGTTTTTTCCAGAATTTATTTTTAAAATAAAAATTATATATTTTTTCTTTCTGTTTTTTTAAAAATTAAAATATTTTTATTCACAAATAAAGAATCTTTTCAAAATTAAATTTTTATTATATATATTATTAAGCGATTCCAGAAAACAGAAAGCCTTCTGAGACCTTCTTTTTTAATTTTTGGGTTCCCCAACGTAGGGGAATCCAAAAGAAGTAGATGGAGAAGAGAGGACGGGTCAATTATGACAAATGTTGTTGTCAAGATTTCTGTATCTTGACGAAGAAGAGAGATTGTTTTTATTAGGTGAGTTAATCATGTTGGGATGAGATATTTGTATGAAGACAGATGTGCTTCTATTGGTGTATATATGTAAGACTTAAGACTTTTTCAACAATAGCTGCAGTTGTATCAAAGCCTGTGCTCAACCATCACTAAAAAATTACTATTTCCCAAGGATACAAGAGATACAGCTAAGATTGAGACAATAGTTTTATTGATGAGCCTAAACAGGAGGAGATTGAATTGCTTAGAATAATAGAACTGTGAGGGTTTTTATACCCAATTCTATGAAAAGAAGATGATAGGATAATTATGTTTAAGCGAGATTAACTCATAATTTTGAATCAGAAATATATTGTCAGGAGTAAGATTCTGAAAGCTGGAATTGAGGGCTTTTGGCTGATACTAATTTGGGCTGAAATTGTTCAGTATTTGCGGAAATATATGCAACCAAAGATGGTAAAGGAGAAACAAACAAACATAAGTCTTGGCATAAATATCAACAAAATAGGAAATATCAGTTGAGACTATAATTATCAGTCCTGACATTATCCTCTCTAAATCCCATGATAGAAGGGAATTTAAAAAGACAGACAGATAAGACATCCAAGAAGGCACAAGGAAAGACTGCAAGACTACTCTTAAATATCTTTGCAAACAGAGAATCCCAAAATTCCGGAAGAAGTAACATTCAGATGGGGGTCAGGAAGTGGGTACCGCAAAGTCATCAACCAAGTCTAACTCTAAAGGCAAGGAGCCCCTAAGTTTAGGTTTGAATTCAATCTTATGTAAGACTTCAGACTTTTTCAACAACAGCTGCAGTTGTATCATAGCCTGTGCTCAACCATCACCAACAAATCACTATTTCCCAAGGATACAAGAGATACAGCTAGGATTGAGACAATAGTTTTATTGATGAGCCTAAACAGGAGGAGATTGAATTGCTTAGAATAATAGAACTGTGAGGGTTTTTATACCCAATTCTATGAAAAGGAGATGATAGGAGAATTATGTTCAAGCGAGATTAACTCATAATTTTGAATCAGAAATATATTGTCAGGAGTAAGATTCTGAAAGCTGGAATTGAGGGCTTTTGGCTGATACCAATTTAGGCTGAAATGGTTAAGTATTCGCGGAAATATAGGCAACCAAAGATGGTAAAGGAGAAACAAACAAACATAAGTCTTGGCATAAATATCAACAAAATAGGAAATATCAGTTGAGACCATAATTATCAGTCCTGACAACATAGATTGGACAACAGGCTGTGTTCCATTGTTGGTTGATCCAATTGAGGTGGAAGTCCTGTGGTCCTTTGAAGACGCAACACCGTCAGTGGTGGTTTGGCAGGAATTTGCAAGTATCAATAAGTTACTCTTATTGTACTTTGACACCACTACTATTTGGACTAGTAGTGATGTTGAAGGGTATTAATTGTCTGTTTTCCAAGTGATCTTGGAAGGACCCTTTATAGTTGACAGCTAATGGCCAAACCGGCATCTAGCTGTGGACAACTCTTACTAGCTAGCCTATCATCCCCAAGCTACTAGTTTCACACCCTAGAGTTGGATCCCAAAACCTGAATAAGGTTTGAGATGAGGTAATATTCTAGGCTGCTGATTTCTCCTTTTCAGCCTGGATATACCTTGACTTAGTTACGGCAAACTAAGTTGTCACCCAATTTGGCCAACCTGCCCTTGTGCTTGGTATAATGTGTAATATTTCCACAGGTGGTCTTCCGTCTCACTTCTCGGTGAAACAGGATGTTGTAATTCCCCGATCAATCTCTGGGTTGGGTCTGCGTCCCTATTTGGAATCCGGAATCCTTAGCATCTAATTATAGAAGATTCTGGATTGGCCCATGACCTGAGACCCAGAATGTCTCAGGTGTCTTCTGACTTGGAAACTATATCAATCTTATTATAGTTTCTCTGTATTCCGGATTAGCTGTGTCACTCTGGCTGTGTCCCGTCTAATGTCAACCCACAGCTTCAGTGATAGGGATATGGATCAGTCAACCCTAATAGATCAGGATTTCCTGACATTCCCCCCCACTTGACTGAGCTATATATCTTCTGGGAAATTTTTTCAACACAGGAATATGAGTAGCAACTATTCTGGAATTAGCAACAAGTCTGATGCCCGCCAAATGGTGGCGCAGATGTGAGGAGAGGACTGTCAGCATTTTTGTGGGCTTTCTAAGGAGGCCAAGGTGGCGTTGCTTTGTGGGCTCCGGCAAGCAGACACTGGTTCACTCTGGTCTGGGTTAGAGAGTTTGATACCAGGGGAGAATAGTGACAAAATCCTGGTGGAGGGTGAGGCTGCGGGGCGGTCTTCTGTTGGTGGTGAAAAGCGCCTAGCTGAAGCTCAGTCTGGTTCAGCGCATACCCGCCCTCAGAATCTGGAGGGTGTGCCTTTTGTCATTGACCCTAACTCTGGCACCTTCACCTATTGCTCGGTGGATGCCAACCTTCCAGATCTTGATTCTGTGCCCTTACTTAGATTGGGTGAAGAGGGTTTTAACATCTCACAACTTTACTTGGGGATGGATGTAATCCCCCAATTTCTTTTTGTGATAATGGCTCAACACCTGCGCCATGATCTTAAGCGGCACATAAACTATTCCAGCGAGGGTTTCCATAGTGTGGAGGACAAAGACCTGGCAGGACAGTTGGGCGAGCAGTTGGCAGAGCTTCTGGTGAGTACTGGAGATGCTGGCGGGGTAGGTGAGGCTTGTCAAAGCTATATCCTAGACTTTAGCTTGCGGGTGTTCTCTTTTTGGTTTGGCACTCTAGAGGGATTTCCATAACTGTATTTGTCTCTGGGTGTGGACAACTCAGATGTGCAAGACAGTCAAATCTGTTGTGTGGTCCACATTGTCTATGCCGCCATTGATAGCGGGGCCAAGCAACAGGCAGTTCGCGGGATGGTGTTATGTGGGGACATAATGCTTACCCCCAATCTTAGCCTGTCAATGGCTAATGCGGACAGTATGGCGGCACAGTGGGAGAAAGTCTGCAACAAGCTGGGCAGTCTCAAGGCGCCGTTGCCTTGCTGCTATTGGTATATATCCAACTTCATATTGGACTGCATGGTCTTTTCATGTGCTTTCCCTTTGGATGCTGGGCTCTGGCAGGTTGATGTTGTCTCCGGGGAAATTCCAATTCCTTTTGTTTGTTTTTTGCAGATAATCCCAAGTGAGCGTAGACTCTGGCTTCAGGCCGCCACTTACTGGTTTGCCGAGGAGAGGAAGTTACATTCTGTGAGCATCTGGAGCCTGAGGCAGGTGGTGCAAAGGTCTCAAAGAGGAAGCACTCAAGTAGCTGATTCTGAAGGGGATGAAGAAGATCCTGAGTATCAGGAAGGTGACCCCTAGTTGTTTGTAATAAAGCTTCTTTTTTTCCTATTATGATTTTTCTTTTAGAATTTATTTAATAAACTTTATTGTGAGCCAATATTTGTTATGGAAAAATATGGCTTGTGGAATCTGGCATGGACTCTGTTGATGAGTCTTCCATTGGCCAGATCCTTGATTGTGTAAGCATCAGGAGAGGTTTTCTCAATGACTTCAAAAGGCCCTTTCCAGATGCTGTCAAGCTTATGAGCCTGCACCACAACTCTGTTGTGATATGAAACCTGAGTGCCAATTTTAAATTTGGCTAAGGCATGTTGATTCTTGTTGTCAGTCTTGCGTCCTTTGTTCCTGGTGAGGGAGGTTTCAGTGAAAGCTTCAGCCTGAAGCTTGATGAGCGTGTTGGCTAACCTAGACATATATTGTTGATATTTTATGTTAACCAGGTCCCCCATTGCTGAAAACAGAATTGGTGGGATAGCTGGATGGTGTTCATATATCAATTGAAACAGGGAGAAGCCAGTTGTGCTGTGAATTGAGATTTTGTATGCAAACACAACGTCAGGCAGGAAGAGATACCACTCCAAAGTTTGGGAGTCTGCCAGCTTTTGCAGAATGTTGACTAAAGTGTCATTAGCTCTCTCAACCATCCCATTTGATTCTGGATGGTAGGGTGTAGAGAGCACTCCCCTCACGCCCACGAGCTCATTTAATTTTGGAATTACATGAGCAGTGAAGTTTTTTCTTTTGTCAGTAAGAACAAACTGGGGGAAGCCATGTCAATGGATAATTTGTTCCAATACAAACCTGGCTGTTGATTTGGCGCTGACATGCTGCAGGGCTCTGGCTTCCACCCATTTTGTGAGGTGGTCAATTGCCACAATAATGTAGTGCAACCGATCAACACACATTGGCAAAGGCTCAATCACGTCTATAATAACAGTATGCCAAGAAAACTGGGGCTCTACCGCTTTGTATTGATGCTTACCAGTGAAGGGTTTCTTGTGCTGACATTTGGTACAGTTGGTCAGAGTTTCCTTCACATCAAAGAGGAGTGACTCCCAATAGTAATGTTGTTGAAGCTGGTGGACTGTCTTCCTTAAGCCACCATGACCCACTGTCTTGTGGGCGGACATTATCAGATCCGGGCGCTCTGAAGGTCAGGGAAAGATGTATTTGGCACCATCATGGTACTTATACAGCTTTTGGTTCTCCACCTTACAGTCTTTGCAGAGCTCACAGAGGATGGCCTGTACTTCTTCTGGTTTGTCCTCAAACTTGTTGGTGAGCATCTTTTTATATAACAGGTGGGCCTGGATTGCTACTATAGCAACTGTGGGAAGTCTTGACAAACAGTCCATGTTCTGGTGATTGGCGCCAGGACAGTGAACTATAGTGTAGTTGAAAGTCTGGAGTTTTAATGCCCATCAGGCAAGGCGTCCTTCTGGCTCCCAAAGATTTTGCAGCCAACTGAGGCTGGTGTGATCAGTGACCACAGTGAAGTGTACCCTGTGCAAGTATACTCTAAATTGCTTGTAGGCGTATATTACAGTGAGGCATTCCCTTTCAGTGACCGTGTGGTTGCGCTCATGCAAATTCAGGGAGAAGCTAGTATAGGCCACTGGGTGTTCTGCCCCTGTGTTGTCCAATTGGGAAAGGACGTCTCCTAAGGCCGATAAGGAGGCATCCATATGTACGACAAAAGGTTTGCTGAAGTCTGGATACGTCAATACTGTACTGGAGGACAGGCTAGTGCGGATGGTGTTGAAAGCGTCTTGGAAGGCTGTTTTCCATAGGAAGAAGACCCCATTCTTCAGTAGATGAAACAGAGGTTTGCCAGTACGGGCAAAGTTGGGGATAAAGCAACGGTAGTAGCCTACCATCCTCAAGAAGACCTGGATGTTGTGTTTGCTTTCTGGCCGCTTCATCTTGGTGATTGCCTCTACTTTAGCTGGCTGAGGGCGGAGTCCTGATGTATCAACCACAAATCCAAGGTACTCCAACTGATCCTTGAAGAATTGACATTTTTGGGGGTTGATCTTCAAATTGGCATCCGCCAATCTCTTGAAGACGGCCTCCTAATACTCAAGGTGTTCAGTGAAGGTTTTTGAGAACACATTGATATTGTCCAAGTAGACTAAGACGCTGGAGAGCTTGAGATCACCCAGTATGGTGTCCATGGCCCGCTGGAAGGTTGCAGGTGCATTGCACAATCCTTGTGGCATTTGGTTTGGCTGGAAAAGGCCCCAAGAAGTAATTATGGCACACTTCTCTTGTTCCTTGGGTGTAAGCTTGATTTTCCAGTACCCCAATATGAGGTCCATGGCTGAGAAGTATTTGGCCCCTCCAAGTCAATCCAGTGTGTTGTCAATCCTGGGCAGTGGGTACAAGTCCTTCTTGGTTATCAAGTTCAGGCGTTGGTAGTCTATTACTACTCAATTACTCCCATCCTTCTTTTTTACTATCAGGATGGGCAACGCCCAGGAACTCTTAGAGGGGATCAACATGCCTCTGTCTAGAAGTTGCTGGATTTCATTGTTCATGGTCTCTTCACTGGCCTTTGAGCAATGAATTGGTTGAAGGCGGACAGGCTTGTTATCCCCCGTGTCAATATGATGAGTGACCTCATTGGCGCACCCAAGATCAAAGTTGTCTTCTGCAAATATGCAACAATATTTATCAAAAAGTGTGCTGGCTTGTTCCCGTTCAGTGTCATTGAGGGAAGATAAATCAGCCAATGAAGTTGTTACATATGCAGCGGCTTCAACTTGATCAGGGAGACCCATTTCTGACAGGTCTCCAATACACTCAAAGCTGTCCAGTTGTTTGACTGGTAGAAGATGAACAAATCCTACAATCTGGTTCTTCTTAATGTGGATGTCATGCCCTTGAAGATTGGCCAGTAGAACATGGATTTTGCCATGGCCAGGAATGATTATCCCAGGAGCAATACACGGTTTGAATCTTGAAAGTCCCCAGGGCTGATGAACTTCACCATATAATCCTGCGGGGATGTCTAAGGTTAAACCCGTGTTGACAACCTGCTGTTGGCCAGATACAAGTGTAAGAGTTGATCTCAAGCGGAGCAGAATTCCTTTGTGCTCCTTGATCTGGATTGGCAGCCACTTTTCTTTTTTTCCTGTACAGGTGTAGGGAACTGCCACCACGCCGTCCTTGTATGCCAAATTGATGCTAGGTTTTACCTTAGCTGGTGGTTTTGCGTCCTGTGTGTAGTACAGTGGGATGATCTGGCAAAGGATCATTAGAGTGTTGTCTTTCATGTCCAATCTGACCCCATATTTACGTAGAAATGCAGTACCAATGAGCACGTTGTAATTTTCACTGGGAAGGACCACAGCAGGAGAGGACACGGCAATGGAACCAAAGCACATTAGCAGAGTGCTGTAAGCTCCTTCTAACGTGGTGGTGTGTTTACCAGAAGTACCGTATAATCTGATGTGCGCAATGCCAGGAGCAATACCTAGCTTCCTGACAAGGCAGGTGGACACAATATTAATAGGGGCGCCACTATCTATTATGGCACACACCTTGACTTTATTAACAGAGATCTCTGCATATGTACATTCAGAGTAGAGTTCAGAGTGTAAGTTTAATACGTGTACACCCAAGGGTGCCGGAGTATCAAAGTACTGTTTGAGACTCTGATCAATCTCAGGGAAGTTGGCCTTGATGGTCTCAATGGGAAGGAAGAATTGGACTCCCTTAAAGGAAGGTAGGTCACTGGCTACGCTGGGTTTGGAAGCAAGGAAGGTTTCTTGTACTTGAGCCGCGTACAGTTTGGAAACTGTCTCTACAGCATTTGGTGCAACCTTCCTTGGGCGTCCCCTACCTCTAGCAGGAATAGCGTAAAGGTTGTCTGACACAAGCATGTGTAGAGGATCCTCTTTGAACTCCTGTTTGGGGGCAAAGTGGGACGGCTGAATGGCCAAAGGCAGATCAAATATTGATGCCTCTTGGGCTGTTGTCCCAGGAGGAGCTGTATTGGACTCAGCTACCTCTAGAGACTGGTGGTCTGGTTCTTTTGGAATTGGGGAAGTGGCAGACTCAGTATATTCCTCTACTGGCCTGCCTTGACTTTTCCCTGGTCATCCTGTTTTTGGTTGACCACCACATTTACTGAGGACTCACACCTTTTCCCCTTGTAGACGCTGGCCCAGTTTCCTTTCTTACCACACTTGTGGCAAGGGCCTGGCGGATCCTTGGTCTTGTAGTCACTTCCTGATTTATCATTTGAGTTGGAAGCAGCATTGTCAGGCTTAGGTTTGCAAGGTTTGTCCTTGGTGGGGGTAGACAAGCAATTATTCTGTCCTTTATTTGGAGCTCCAAACTGGGCCTCAAGGCGGCTTAAATAACTGATGATCTGTTGGGTTTAGCTGGATTGATCCAAAACAGGGAACATGACATTGGCTAATTCCTGGTATGGTTGCAGTGCACATCCCATGGTGATTCTGTAGTCCAACTCAGAAAAGACCCCAGCGCCTATAAGAACCTGCGCTTCATGATAGAAGCAGTTGGCAAAGTCTTGAACAGACTTGTACTTTTTGAACGAGATGTTACTGAACTACGCCTTTTGAGCTTGCAATATAGTCTCACTACCAAATTCCTTGATAACGGCCTGGCGTGCATCTTCATAAGTCCAATTGTCTAGTGGCAGGTGGGGCATGATGACGTCTACGCAGGTGAGATCCAGAGTGTTTATGAGGGTGGTTGCCTTCATGTGATCACTCACACCTCTCATGGACATTTCAAAGAGGCAGATGAAAGTTCAAATGTTTCCATTTTTATCAAACTTTGGCAGGTTGAGCAGTTTAAACTTATGATCAGGGACAGTCAATTCCGTATCTTCCTTTCTAGTGGCATGAGTGTTATTGGCACGTGGCATTGATAAGGGAGTGAGGGGTGGCAAGGCTGCTACTCCTCTAGGAAATCTGCAGGTGTCACCTGATTCATTGCTCACGTTGTCAGGAGAGAGGTCAAAAAAGTCAGGAGAAGAAGAGTTTTTCTGCTGTTCTGGGCTTGATGCTGGTACAGGCAACACTCTTCTGCCTGAAGACGTACTACTTTCTGAGGAGGCTAAACTTTCAAATCTAGCCAGTCTGGCTAGCATGTTAGCTTTGAATACCTTATGTGAGGTCTCGTTTCTATGTACCTGCTCTAGTAAAGAGCTGTAGTTGTTATCTGCTGTCAAGACCGTACTGGCTAAAAGATCCTGGCGGTTTAACAGCTCCTTGGTCTGGAACTCAGCGGCAGCAAGATCACAGCAAAGCCCTGCTATGTCTTCATACAGCTCAGATGCTAATCTCTGTGCATTTTTTACTGTGTCCCATAGCCTTTTCTGGTCCTTGGCGTATTCCGCGTGATCCAGGCAGCATTGATGGTCCTCCTGTTCATTGCAAACAGTGTGTTGGCTACGGCTGGTGGTCTTCATTTTGTTGACCATTTCCTCAATCCTGTTGACATAGTTGACTACCTCGGAGTGACGCGCATCCTGCTTGTTACAGTTGTCTCTAATTGACTGGCAAAAGTCTTCCTGCTGGGTAACAAGATATATTTGATCTTGGTTGCTGGGCAACGTCTGTACATGGCAGCTTAGTGTTACACAATGGTTTGTTACATCTTCAACCTATTGTGCGCTTAGGCCTCAATTATCCAGGACACCACCCACAAGCTTATCAACCTGGTTATTGAATTGGTTGACTATCTCATCTACCCTACCATGGGCAAAGGCGGTGGAGTCACATAGGTCTGCCACAACGGTCTGTACAGTTGTGAAGCTGACGTTCAGTCAACTGACCAAATTAAGGTTGGCCAACTGTAGCTCAGAGAAAAAAGTTCCTTGAGCTTGTTCAACTCCAGCTCCTGCCTGGCAACCAGTTGTTGGAGATGTTTGATTGCTGGGTGCAAAAAATATGCAAGCACTTCCTGGACCCTGCTCTGATCCAGTTGGAGAAGCTGACCCAGCTGGGTGCAAGCGACATCCTGGTATCTGTGGAAATTGTTACTCAGGTTGTTGGTAGTACCATCAATCTGGAACAAATGAAACTTGGTGTTGCCCTGGGGATCATTGAGGTTACATCTACCATGTTACAATGCTTGCAAAACAGCACGTACCCCCTCTATGTTATATTGTTGTTGGCCCATGGCAACGGCAGTCCCTGTAATGTTGAGCTGGATCATTTAAAGCGGAAGCATGGGTGCTTTGTATTGAGTCAGCTCTAAGCAGAAGGATTGGTCTTGCTCAGTATCACTGGTCTCCATGTATCCCCCGTACTTATCAACAAAGCCAGGGGTCAGCGGTGGCAAGGCAGCGCCTTGACTTGACACCAATGGAAGCTCGTTTTTGTAGTGAGCACCACTGTCAAGATTTCTGTATTTTGACAAAGAAGAGAGATTGTTTTTATTAGGTGAGTTAATCATGTTGGGATGGGATATCTGTATGAAGACAGATGTGCTTCTATTGGTGTATATAGATGTGACAACAGGCTATTTTCTGTTGTCAGTTGATCCCATTGAGGTGGAAGTCCTGTGGTTCTTTGAAGACGCGACACTGTCAGTGGTGATTTGGCAGGAATTTGCAAGTATCAATAAGTTGCTCTTATTGTACTTTGACACCGCTACTATTCAGACTAGTAGTGATGTTGAAGGGTATTAATTGTCTGTCCTCCAAGTGATCTTGGAAGGACCCTTTATAGTTGACAGCTAACAGCCAAACCGGCGTCTAGCTGTGGACAACTCTTACTAGCTAGCCTATCATCCCCAAGCTACTAGTTTCACCCCTAGAGTTGGATCCCAAAACCTGAATAAGGTTTGAGATGAGGTAATATTCTAGGCTACTGATTTCTCCTCTTCAGCCTGGATATACCTTGACTTAGTTACGGCAAACTAAGTTGGCACCCAATTTGGCTGACCTGCCCTTGTGCTTGATATAATGTGCAGAATTTGCACAGGCGGTCTTCTGTCTCACTTCTCAGTGAAACAGGATGTTGTAATTCTCTGTTCCAATCTCTGAGTTGGGTCTGCGTCCCTATTTGGAATCCGGAATCCTTAGCATCTAATTATAGAAGCTTATGGATTGGCCCGTGACCTGAGACCCTGAATGTCTCAGGTATCTTCTGACTTGGAAACTATATCAATCTTATTATAGTTTCTATGTATTCCAGATTAGCTGTGTCACTCTGGCTGTGTCCCATCTAATGTCAACGCATAGCTTCAGTGATAGGGACATAGATCAGTCAACCCTAATAGATCAGGATTTCCTGACAGTTGTAATCATCCATTTTTTTGGGCCAACACAGCCCTAGTTGGGATTAATTGACCCACAGTTTACAAAATTGACCAGGACATGTCAGCAAAAGCTAGCAAACAAGCCTAATAACCCTCACTTTGAGCTTTAGTATCACAGAAAAGTTGTCAGGATTCACCAGGCATGAAAAATTGCCTGCATATTTTACCACCACCAAGAGGATTGCTTAAACAACACTGGGAATGATCCAACACATCAGGAGCTATCTTGTGTCAACACATTATTCATGGATTCCAGATCACCAATATGTTTAAAAATAGAAGGGCATAAATCCATGAGACTAGCCAGCCCAGCACCTGATGAAACAACTCCTAAGGCTAAACCAAAGAAGGAAATCTTAGTAGAGGTCCAGAGCAATTTATCATTGAATACAAAGGTGTTTGGGGCCCAGTGTTAGAGCTAAATGATAGGCAGCACTGTTCAAGGAGGGACAATGAGGATGTAATAAGCACAAAGCCAGTTGCCTGAGCAACAGAAAGCCAAATTGGGATGAGGGCTTCACTATTTTAGAGCCCTTATCAGTTGTAAAGACCCAACAACTGGGAAAGTATTCTAGCTAAGTAGGGTACCAAGCTGGCCACTTGGAACTCAGTGAACACTGTTACAATTGGGTAGACTGTCATCACCCATAGAAACACTTTTGTGTGAACGTTAAATTGATCAAAATTACTGGCAAAATATGTAAGTACATAGTAAACCATGGTATAGATTTCTATGGACTTAGTTGATTGGGAAAAACTAGGATGGGCCAGGAGTACTGATCTGAAGAGTTTAGCTGAGCTGGCTCCTTGTAGTAGTACTTGTTGGAAGGATTGTTGAATGGCCTGTGTGGTTGAAATTGTTGTTGGTGGCCCCCAATCCTGAGGCAGGCTGTGAGTACAGCCGAGAAGATAAGGTGGTTCATCTCCTTAGTCCTGAGGAAGGGCAGATAAAGCTTAGTGGCTTAGACTTTCTGTTGTTTAAAGTCTGTATGATTTATGTGATATTATTGAGGGGTAATTAACTCAATGATAGCACAGACTATCATCAGGTGGATGAGCTTTATTATATACTATCAGCCCTGGCAAGGCATGAATAGTGAAAAACATTGTACAGGGAACCCCAAACACTTGGTGCTGTCTGGAATTCCCTTTTGGGAGTGACATTGGAGGGGTTTTGCAGGCAATGAGTTGTTAATTCCTGGCTGGCATATGTAAAGTTCTGTGGCCCACCTTTGGCCCTGAATTGGGATGTATTTCCCAGACAGTCAAAGAAAGTGGCCCGCGTGCAGGCAAAACCCCTCCAAAACCTGGAGGACCTGGCCCACACGGTACTGTAAATTCAGAACCTAAACGTAAAAATGCGGGATTGTCAAATCCTTGGTCCAAATTTCAAATCACTTTTGCGGGATGGCCTTTTTTAATTAAATTGAATTCTTTGAGTATTTATTTGAATATTTGAAAATGTAGGGACTCATAGACACTTTTCAAAGTTCAAGTCAAACTGCATATTTCCAATGGACAAAATAAATTAGCTGGAATCAATTTTGAAGTGTTCAAATCCATCTACCATTTTCAATAAGTTTACTTTGTTTTTTTGAAATTGCGGGATTGTCAAATCCATGAACCAAATTTCAAACCACTTTTGAATGGCACTAGTAAACTCAGATATTCAGTGTGGGAACTGGAATCTAAATTGAATATGCAATAAGCACACTAGGAAACACCAACCCAAATCAAGAAGCTCCACCACAACTAAAATCAAATTAAAAATTCAATCTTGATAACCATGTTTAGACATAAAAAGTGATTAAACTTTAAAGTCATCCAAAACTGGAAATGATACAATATTATACACTTCAAATAACCAATATAGAAAATCTGCTACTATTCAAGGCTAAATCAAGAGAAAACAACTACTCACAACTAAACCAATAAATCCAAATGAATACATATTTAATATAAAAAATATATTTTTATTTTATTTTTATGAACTGTCAATCATATTCCCAACCAGTTCCTGCACCAGCCCACAGGGCAGCCTGTCACAAGGGTGTCCCAGAGGGTCCAAGAACAGACCCAGAACCCAACTTGAGGGGAGTCATGCCAACACACAGGCCTCCCAAGGTGTCAGCGCCAGCCAACCACCTCCCGCATCTCAAGCCAGGAACAGTAGCCTCAATCCAAGACAGAAGCCACTCTCAAGGCCTGCAACCAAAGTCTCCTATACAAAGATCATCAGGAATAATGAGGTTACATACACCTCCACCATGTACCCAGTTGTCACCTGGCCCCGTACTCTTGATCCAAGAGTTGCTACTTCCTGCCCCCACGTCTTTGATACATCATATGAGCCATTGACCACCACCAAAGAGCCATCTGCACCTGTATTGTATGCCACCATTGACAGCGCCAGCACAACCTGTAAAGCCACTTCCCCCTTTAGCCTTGGATAGGACTATCTTTTCACGTTGTACCAAGAAATCTCCTCAGAAGCCAGCCAAGCCCCTTAATTCTCTTGAGGATTTAGCCCATACAATTGATGAGAGATTTGTATTAGCATACCCTTCCCAGGTGGTAAATAACAATGTTTGGAACTCTGTCCCCACTTGGGAGGAATCCCTAATTAATTTGGATTACCTTCTGGCTTGGGCTCAACCACATTTAAAATTAATAAAGTCCAAATAACCAGGTCGCGCTACTGCTAAACCATCAAATTCCAATCCAACTGGATTGAATGCTGATTTAAATCATTCTAGTAATGCCAGCCAATCAGAGTTGAAGCCGGAAATTATTGCAAAACCCTCCAACTCAATGGATAAGCCCTCACAAAATTTCTCTTCTGGCCAATCAGACCCATTTCCTGGGTCAGGTGACCTTTCAGATTTGAAGCCTGTCCCTTAAAGCAAGACAGGGGACTTTTGGTCCCCTGCTTGCTCATTCATTTTCAAATTAAAGTTTAAAGCTTTCTCTATTAGAATTTTTGGTTTTTTTGGGTCTCATATCTGGCCCTACAATTCTCTAAGATTTTTAGTAAAAGTTTCTCCTTGCCTTACCTTCCCCTTGCCCCTGGGCCCTTCTGCCTCTTCCCGAAGTGCTTATCTGTGTCATCAATGTCAAGGTTGATGCTTTCCTCTTCTGATTTGAAGAGAACATTTCAAGTTTAAAAATTATTATTAGATTTAATATATTTACCTATTTTAAGTTCAATTTTGTGCTCAATTTGCTTTCACTTGCACTTGGGCTTTATATATGCTTTATAAAGTTTTCATATACACTTTTGAAATCTTTTAAACCGCGGTTGCTGTTCTCTATTCTTCACTGGTGCTTAAGAGTCCTTCTGTTTGCTCCTTAGCCTTGTGTTTTAAATTTAAGGGTTAAAACAACAAAATCATCTGCATTTTGCTGGGCTTCTCTTCCAGTTTCTAAACATGTTAGTCCCTCTGGCCAAGTTTGTGGCTTTCACCTTGACACCAGCTCTGGTGATGATTTGGTCTATCTCTCCAGATCTTTGGAGATGTATTGCTGATTCTTTTCTCTGTGTTGGTACAAACCCTGATCAGCTCTTGAATATGTTCAAAGATATCCCCACACACGCTCAGGGTATATACACCGCTAGTGAGAATGTGGTGAGGAGCCTGACCTGCAATGACCTTGACCTCTCTACTGCCAAAACAGTCCTTGCTACACCCCTCAGTCTGGGCCACCCCACGCTTCTTCCCTCTGAGGACCCGCCTGTCCTGGTTTCAGAGGAAGGCTTGGGCACCCCAGAGCTCACTCCTAAGCATGCATCTTGGTTGCTGAGCGGAATGATCTTAATGGGTTTGGATTCTTACTTTCCCCGGGTGTCTGCTGCGTCCTCCCTATGACCACCCCTTTGAGCGGCCATGCCAGTCCTATACTGGATGGCGTCCTGGTGGATTCTCTCTCCAGGATGGGAGCCAAACTTAGTTAGTTTAGCCCCCCTCTCTTACACAACCAAGCGTGATCCCACCTTCTACACAAAGGTCCCCATCTGTCAGGAATATTCCTGACATAAATCAAATCCTGACTGAAAGGAAAAGCTGGGGAAAAAGAGCTGAATTCCCAATTCAAGGGGCAAAATTTGATAAAGAATTTCCCCCTTTATTTAGGGAAAATAAAAATAAAATTGGGGGAAACACGGATTTTAGTGTACGCCAAACTAATTTATCATCCAGGCAGGCGCCCACCGCTACCGCGCAGATGCTGCCACGCCCCCAGCCACCTGCAAGCCCCCCGCCCGCCACCTACCCAGCCACCTGCGCCCCCCGCCAGCCTCCCATCAGCCCCCCACCCGCCTGCTTACCTCCTCCCAGCCACCAGCCTGGGCTCTGCTGGCCACCTGCTTGTCCACCCAGCCACTAGTGTCCCAGCTGCCAGCCAGGCCTCTGCCGCTCACCTGCCCAGCCCCCAGCGTGCCCGCCGCCAGCCCACCCGCTTGCTTCCTGGGCCCTAGTTGGCTGCCAGCCACCTAAATGGGTCCCAGGGCCCACCTTGCAACCAATCAGAAACCCTCTTGAAGTACAGCCAATCAAAAAAATCCCTGAATACAAGATAAAATTCTAAAACCAAAATTACACCTCCAGAAGATGGAGGGAATAATGGTTCAGATTTTAAAAATAAGTTTGCCACCAACCAATTGGATGCTAATTTACAGACCACATGGGCAGGGTCAAACTCCAACCAAAACAAAGTTCTTGAAAACAAAATAGATCTTGAAAAGTAATTGACTCACATCCCTCACCTAGCACCTGAGCAACATGAAATTATTGGTTCACCTCAAGAACTTCCCAACCAGCCACAGATAGCAGGAGAACAGGAGTTTGGCCATATTCCCAAGCCCTAACTGCTATCCATATCTTCCAAACGTCTGGGATTTCCCATCCCCTGCTTTTCCCTCCCAATTGCAAATCTTTGCACAGGGGAAAGCACTATAAATAAAGGACCCCTCCTCAGTAATAGCTTGTGCTATTATTGAGATTAATACCATCAATAAAGTGAAATTCTACTTAAAAAACTTAAGTCAACTTAATAGTTAGCCCCAGCCAACCTCCATCCAATCCAAAGAAGATGAACCATCTCATCTTCACAGCTGTGCTCACAGCTTGCCTTGGGATTAGAGGCTACCAACAGGGGTCAGAGTTCTTTGGGCCCTCTCCAGAAGGACTAGGTCATGATCCTCATTACAATCCTGGCCAACTAAACTCCTCCCATACTGGACCCTGGCCTCCCCTGGTGTCTCCACATTCCACGCTCTCCATTGTGATGTACACCTCCATGTACTACATATTGACCTACTTTGCCGGGAGCTTTGGGAGATACAACGTACACGCTAAGGTCTTCTGCTGGTTGATGACCATATATTCCATCATCACTGCCCTGACTGAATTCCAATTTGCCAACCTACTACCATATATGCTGCAAGTGGTACCCACAGTTTTGGGGTATTACACCATCCCCTGTGTTGAGCCTGCTAGACAGGATGCTGTGGTACCTGCCAAGGGCTGGCGTTGGTTGACAGATAGTGAGTGTGAAGCTCTCCTCAACTGCTTGAATGGGGGAATGGTGGTTTGGGATATTGTGTCCAGATTTGGTGACACAGCCAGATACATTGCCAACATCAACACCAAGTATGGCAACACTGGGTAAATTGCAAAATCTGCCAAGGCTAAGCAACAGCCCAAACTCTTGCAGCCTGTGCATATTGACACAATAAAACAGTGGGTTACCAAGGATTATGGCCTGGACTCACTTGCTGTCCAATCAATGCTTACCACAGAGTTTGGGCTTTCTGTTTCTAAAACCCTTGTTTACAAAGCAATGGTTGATTTGGGCTTCTCCTGGAAAGTACTGGGAGTTTTGCCGTACAACAGAAACAATGAGAAGACCATTGAGGATTGACACATTTATGCTGAGACATATCTGGCACTAAAGGAGACTGAGAATGTCCAGTTCTTCTACATCAACAAATCATTGTTTTCCTCCTCACTCAGGTCTAGGCATGGGTGGGTTGAGAAGGGGTCCAAGGACGGTGTAGCCCATTGTGCAGCTGTCTGTTCCCAGACCTATTCCATGGTAGCGCTTCTTAGTCCTTGCGGGTTGGAACAGTATCAGATGATCAAGGGTTCTCATAATAGCGGGACATTTCTTGATTTTCTCTGAACTGTCAAGGAGTATCTCTGGATTAATTACCGCAGTACAACCAACATTGTTGTGTTGAATAATGTCAGGCTCCACAAAGTGGATCTGGTTGTGTCTGAGTTCCTGCCCATCAATAAAAATAGCCATTTGGCCAGCCACCGCCTGGCTGACTGTCCAATGAGACTCCTCTTCCTCCCCCATATTCTCCATTCCTTAACCCAATTGAGGAGGTCTTTGGGTGGATCAAAAATAAGGTGAAGCAAGGCCTCCCTCAGGACACCAAGGATCTCTTCAACATCCTTGAGGTCAGTCAATTTGCAATGCCACCCAATGTGGTGGCAGCTTTTTACAAGCACTCAGAATCCTTCCTCCCCAAAGCCTTGGCCTCCAAGCCAATCATATAAATGGGTGCTCTGGGTTTTATTTGTTTTTATTTTTATTTATTTTATTTTTAGTAGGACTCAAAAATTATTATTTATATATAATGATGTGACATTTGATTGTATTATAGACATATAAGAGTATGTAGAAAAGGTAAGTAAAATTAGTTATACTAGGTATGAGGAATACATTTTTATTATAATGCACTGAATATTATATTGACTGTTGCGCTAACAAATAAATAAATTAAAAAAGATAGAAATAGATTAATTTTATTTAAATAATTGTGAATCCTTGTTGGTACTCTGGCTTTTTTAAGCCACAAATTGGACCTTGCAGGTCATCATCTGATCCTTATTATTTCAGTGCCACTATAGCCACACAACACAACCATCAATGATTTTTATGTATTGCTCACTAATTAGTACTTAGAACGTGGGTCAAGCATTCAAATATATTTATCAAATCATATTAAAAGGGAAAGGTAATTCAAGTTCTAAACAATCACTTGTTTAGAATATAAGTGGAGCAGGCCGCATGATGCAGATAAATTCATTTCTTGTTGTTTGTATATGTAATAAATGAACCTGTACTTGACAAGCTAGTAAATAAAAACATTTTTAACTTATTTTTATTATTTGACGTGGTTGAAACTATAACTAATGTCTTGTAATATATTTAGATATATTACTATTATAATTTACCTACTAAAATTTAAAATAAAATTAAAATATTAAAAGTAAAATTATAATTATAAATCTTAAAATTTATCTATTAAAGTTTAAACATTTGAAATTTAACTATTTTTATTTAATTGTGATTTATTCAATATTGAAATATTGTATATTAAAAATTTTAATATTGAAATATGTAATATTAAAATTTTAATATTAACTTTTAGCTACTAAAATTTAATATTTAAATATTTTACTATTAAAATTTTAATATTACATATTTCAGTGAAAATATTTAATATTAAAATAATTTTTTTTAAAAAAAATAAAATTTAATTTGCAAAGGAAAAATATTTATTAAGGGGATGCTAATTGCAAAGGGGAATGCAATTATTCTGAGGAATTATACCCTGAAATTAAATTTTTGGCTAGAGCATCCAATTGGATCCACATACTCTTCTGTACGTGGTGGACAACCCTGGATGCAATTGCTAGAGGGGTGGCACCCTGTACCCTGGTGGTTGTTAAACGTTTGATAAAAGGAAGCTGGGTGAGCAAATAGATTAATAGGTTTTTTCAGGGGGCATGTAGTACCCATACAACGTTTCCAATGCAAAGGAGTCATACAGGACTTGCTCAACTGTCCTATACCCCGCAGTGTCTTCTGGCGTTTGAGTGCTAAGCGGCATATATCAATTTGTATAGGTACATCTTCCAACTTTTGACGTTGGTTTTTAATATGCAGCAAAGGAGGATTCCCAGGTATACTGCAACATGAATTCTTTGCAAGGTGTATTTTTCCAAGAACATGCACAGTTTTTTGAATACTTGAATTAATCTATTGATATAGGAAGTTTGATTGAATTTGAAGAGTGTTCCAGGGGGGCCTGACTTGTATCAGCCCCCATGCATCCACAATGAAATAAATAAAGGTTTACATGTGTTTACAAGGACTGCACCCCCAACTTTATTTGACAATGCCTTGAATACTTCATTAAAAATTTCAGTTTTTAGATATTCAGTTCCTATTTGAAAGTTGGTTTTTATTAAGTTTTTTTTCATATTTGTTGGTGTTTGCAAATGGGAACCGTTGAATGCTTTCATAGATATATTCATCAAAGTTTAGCTTGACATCCCCGCAAATTTCATTCATCTCTTGGAAGTTGATATTTGATCCTATTTTGTATGCTTCCCTTAACCATGGCAAGCACCCTGCAAGTGGTGAATATTCCCTATCTTTAGCTTTAATTTGAAAACTTATTAATATTATGTTGAATTATTTTACTGTAAATTCAGAACCTAAACGTAAAAATGCGGGATTGTCAAATCCTTGGTCCAAATTTCAAATCACTTTTGCGGGCAACTCAGCCGAGTGAAAAATAGAATATTTAATAAAATCAAACATTTAATTTGACTTTTTTTGATTTATTTAAATTGGCAAATTTCAAATCTCTTGAGTAGATAACTCAACTAACAAAAGACAAAACTCAGCAAACAAATATGGGATACATGAATCAGAAATGTGGGATTCTTATGTACAATTTGAGATTTCCTGTATTTCAAACAAATCATAGACATCATGGAAAACTTAATGAATCTGAAATTGCGGGATTGTCAAATCCAAGAACCAGATTTCAAATCAAAAATGAGGTGAATTTGAAATAAATATAATTTATGGGCATCTCAAAAAGGATGTCAAAGGATCTAGAGTGGATTTGTGCTAATTCTTTTTGGAATCATAGGCATTCTCAAAAATCACCCTATTCCATTTTAGGACAGCTAAAATTTAGATGCTTGGTTACAGTAGATTTTAGAAAACACTAATAATAAAATAGAATTATATATTACAGTCTATTTTTATCAAGTTGCCTTTTCTTTGGTGTGTTGATAGTTCATTTGCTGTTGATAATGTGTTTGCATTTAATTGGATGGTTTCATCTCCAATTGCCTTGGTGATAGGAAATCAAGCTGCCTCCTTGAGATCAACTGTGGTTGCAGAGGTGGCTTGATTTCCTATTGCCAAGGAAATTGGAGATGAAGCCATCCAATTAAATGCAAACACCTTATCAACAGCAAATGAACTATCAACACACCAAGGAAAAGGCAACATGGTAAAAACAGATTGTAATATATAATTCTATTTTATTATTAGTATTTTCTGAAATCTACTGTAATCAAGTATCCTTAATAGCAGTACATGAATACATAGTGCAGTAAACTGATGGTTTATCTTTTCCTCTCCTTTCTTCCTTGAAAAGAAGGTTTTTTGGCCCCTTGGCTACGCCAGGGGCCAAAAAACTTTTAAAAAATTTCTGCGTCATCAGGAGAGTAGCTCATAAATCATTATATGGGTTTATGGTTGCTATATTAGTGATTTAGAGTGCAGAATATTGCATCATTTCCAGTTTAAACAATTTTACATTTCACTTAATTTCATGTCTAAGCATTGTTGTTGAGATTGTATTTTTCATTTGATTTTATCCAGAGTGGAGCTTCTTGATTTGGGTTGATTTGTCCTAGTTTCTTACTTTAAATTCAATTTGGATTCCAGTTCCTGCAATTAATATCTGAGTTTACTAGTGGCATTCAAAAGTGATTTGAAATTTGGTTCTTGGATTTGACAATCCTGCAATTTCAAAAAACATAGTAAACTTAATGAAAATGCTTGATGGATTTGAACACTTCAAATCTGATTCCAGTTAATTCATTTTGTCTATTGGAGATATGCAGTTCAACTTAACTTTGCAAAGTGTCTATGAGTTCCCGCATTTTTAAAAATTCAAATAAAAATGCAGAGAATTCAATTTAATTAAAAGAAGGCTATCCCACAAAAGTGATTTGAAATTTGGACCAAGGATTTGACAATCCTGCATTTTTACGTTTAGGTTCTGAATTTACAGTATTTATTTGGTTTTTATTTATTTGTTTTACAGGGGCTACCAGTGACTGGTAACCCTTGTAAAAACAACTTGGCATAAAAGCCGCCACTTCTGCAACCTTGTCCCCATTCCTGGTGATGACTAAAATAAATAAGTAAAACATAAAAATACTTACTAAATGTTTCCCTTGTGGCCCCTAGCCACAGGCACCACCTCAGCAAATTTCATGAGCGTTGGCTGCTCTTCATTAATTTTTCTAGGCTTAATTTTTCTTATATTTCTTGCAACTTGTGTTTATTCTTGGTTTTCATTTGATAAAATTTCTGTGTTTCTTAAAGCGCTCCTGCTTCTTGCCTGGGCTTCATTTTTGTCTGTTTCCATTTGGTTGGTTTCCTCTTCATTTGTGTTTATTTCATGTGGGATTTCATTTCCTTCAATTAGTTTGATTTTTTGAGTATTCTTTCTATTGGTTTTTGCAAATTCCCACAATTTGTAACTTTCACTTTTGAAATCTAACCACTTAAGTATTTCATTTTGAAGATTTAAAAATATTTCTTTGTGTTCTTTGTTGACCATTGTTCCCAGGCTATTTTTTGCAGTTTCATTTTTCTGGACCAAGGCTCTTCCCTCATTTCCTAGTTGATTTACCACAATTTCCCTTATGTTATATTCAAGCTTGATAACCTTTTGGAGGGCTGACTCTAATTTGTTTATTAAGTTATAGATATTTGACATTTTGTTTGAATTACATAAAAAACTGGTTTTATAGTACTACCTTCAACACATGAATATTTTTCATCATCATTACTAAATTAAAGACAATAAACGTAAATATTGCATTAGAATATAGCAATTAGCCGTCAAATCTTGATATTTAGAAATTATGTGCATAACTCAATGCATTTTGTTTAATAAAATCCATTGTAAACTTGGCCTTTTCCATTTTAATTTAATGAAATGGACTGTGTTTATATTAGAGAGCCATTAACACTTAGTACAAATATTGATACATAGTGCATTTTACAGCCTGTATATTTACCTATTGGTAATAATTCTTTAAACTTTTTAGCTGGATTTTGCAAGGTAATAAACAGTAATTTATTAACACATTACATTATTATTACCTCGCAAAATCCAACTAAAAGGTTTACAGAACCATTATCAATAGATAAATATACAGACTGTAAAATGCACTATGTATCAATATTTGTACTAAGTGTTAATGGCTCTCTAATATAAACACAGTCCATTTTATTAAATTATAATGGAAAAGGTCAAGTTTACAATGGATTTTATTAAACAAAATGCATTGAGTTATGCACATAATTTCTAAATATCAAGAGTTGACATCTAATTGCTATATTCTAATGCAATATTTACATTTATGGTCTTCAATTTATTAATAATGATGAAAAATATGTATGCTAATAATTTTAAGCTATTTTTAAAATCTATAAAATTGTATTAATTATGTGAAATGTTGATGATGTAAAAATAAAATATTTTTAATTATGAATTGAAAGAGAGATATTAATTTTAATAAGTTATCACAAAGAAAAGATTTATTTACTAATTAAAGGACAGGAAGGGGAGGGAATGGGCAGAATGAACATTGCCTTCATCTGCGCCTGTGAAAGGAATGGCATCAGAGATAGTGGGAGGATTGGTAGTGGCTTGGGACTCAGGGTTGGAATACAGGTGGCTTGATGGGGGGGTTGGGGAGGCAGGGTTTGTTGACTGGGAAGGGGCAGCAAGAGCGGCTTGCTTCAATTGCTTGAATTCTTCTTCTGTCACATATACTGGCTTGACAAAATGGATGGACTGGCGTGGGGGAGGCAGGGATCCTTTTTGGACTTATCACTATCACTTGCATAGAAGATGATGAGATCAAATAAGTCCTGGACGGACACAGAAGGGAAAAGCTCATAACCCTTACCAATTTGGGTGCATAGTTTGTTGTAGGTGGCAGGCTTTAAGAGCCTGAGGGCAGAACCAAAATTGTAGAGACATACATCTGCAAGATGAATGTTGGCGTGGTTGATGGAGTAGGACCAACAGGTATGCCCTGCAGCCCTGATTTCTTGGGTTGCCCATTCCCACTGCTTCATATCAGCACTCAGTACAACTGTGTGCACAGCGTTTTGTGTGGCCCACTCCTCCAGCATGGCCTTGAGCTCTGTCTGATAGGCATACCCATCTGCAGTGTTCAATATTGCTGAGTAATAATTGACGCCCAATAAGGAAACTGCCAATAAAACCCCAACAAAATGATACAATGTTGGGCCGTGTTTGTACACGTCAGACTGGATACGCTTCTCTCCAAAGTCTTGGATACTGGCCAAGATCTTAGCATATGATAGGAAGATGACATCATTACAGGCCCTCATTGCCCTTCTTTTGATGAAATCAACAACAGTACAATCATAGGGGCCAGTTTCCACCAAAATGGGGCCACCAAGAACCTGATTGGATAAGAGTCTGGCAACAACCACAACTCTGTTCATCCAAAAATTCACCGTTCTTTTGTTGGTGAAGATGCCGTGAAGTCCCAGCTGGAGATGTACCTGGAACAGGGGCATCTGTGGGTCACGTTCCATAATGGTCATCATAAGGGGATGGGCTGTGTCACCTTTGGTCAAAGTATGGGCACCAGTTGAGGTCTTCTTGGTAGGGGGGCCACAGTTGGCGTGGGCTCACAGGGTTGCAGCCACTGTGGACTTTGCAAAACCCATTGCAGCTGTAATTTCCACAAGGGACATAAGCATCTCTCGCTTTTCAACCATTTCAAGAACAATCTCCAGAGTGATTAATTTTCTTCTGCGTCTTGCAGGCTGATTGGCTGGAGGCAGGGTGTGTCTGTCTTGAGAACCAGACAGTGCCATCTGATTGGTTGTTTCTGGATTCTGGCTTCCATTGGTGGCCCCATGGCTCACTTGGTCAATTCCAGATGCCATTGTTGATATGTGATTTGGGTTGGCAGCTGCCTGTGCGTGATGGGTAAACAGAGCCATGCTTGAGGACGCAGGAGAAAGAACACACTGCTGGGTTGTGCTTGCGGAGGGGCCTGCGGGTTGGGAGTGGCCATAGACAGAGGCTTCACTGTTAAGAGACCCAGCGTAGCCCTGCATGATTTTGTCAAGGCCAGGGAACAGCTCGTTGACTTGGTTGGTGTTGGAAGAAGACATAATAAAAATTTTATTATAATTTTAAACTCAAGAAGAGGAATGTATATTTTAGTCAATTTTATTGTTATATATGGTAAGTTGGTGAATATTATGATCTAAATTTTAGCTATCCTAAACTGAAATAGGATGATTTTTGGGAATGCTTGTGATTCCTAAAAGAATCAGCACAAATCCACTCTAGATCCTTTGGCATCCTTTTTGAGACACCCATAAATTATATTTATTTCAAATTCCTCGCAATTATGATTTGAAACTTGGTTCTTGGATTTGATAATCCCGCAATTTCAGATTTGTTAAGTTTTACATGATGTCTATGATTTTTTTGACATACAGGAAATCTCAAATTGTACATTAGAATTCTGCATTTCTGATTTATGTATCCCACATTTGTTTACTGAGTTTGGTCTTTTGTTAGTTGAGTTACCTGCTCAAGGGGGTTCAAAATTTGCCAATTTAAATAAACCAAAAAAGTCAAATTAAATGGTTAATTTTATTAAATATTTTCTTTTCACTCAGCTGAGTTGCTCGCAAAAGTGATTCAAAATTTGGACCAAGGATTTGACAATCCTGAATTTTTATGTTTAGGTTCTGAATTTACAGTATATGAACGCTTTGTGTTGGCTTTTCCGGCTGAAGTCTCAATCCTTCCTTTGGAGTCCCCTCCAATTGCGGAGGAGACACTAATCCAGCTAGATTGCTTGCTGTCCTGGTGTTGCCCTGTTCTAAGACACCTAACAGACCAACAGGAAAATTCAGGCTACATGAAGTAAGGTAGGCTTAACCCGTGGCTCAGGAAAATTAGGTATTAAATCCCGCAATCAGTGGTATCCCAGGCAACCAATTCCTCCGGCCCAGAAGTCCCTTGGCCCAAAATAATTGGGTTCAGGAGCCCTCTGGCTGGGACGTCAGAGGAAGACATTAGGGGAAATACACACCCTGAGTCCTCAGAAGGCTCCTAGCCAATTGGGGGACTGAGCCCTACATCTGGGTCCGCTGCTCCTATTTTTCTTGGTCACAAACCAGGGGAAGATTGGCCAGTGGCTTTTAACGGGCTCCCTTTTAGATTGCTTTCTGATAGCCCCTTTCAAAAACTCCTGGCCTTATCACCCCCCTCTGCATATAATGGAAGCATGGGTTGTCAGGTCCCTTGCTTACCAATTCCAATTGTTGAATAAAATTCCTGACTTTGCAAATCTTTTGTATTTTGAAGTTTTATTTAAATAATAAAGATATTTGTCCTGACTCCTGCTGCTGTCCCCTCTCCTGCTTTTTCCTGGTCTGCCTGCCTGTCTATTTTCCTGCCCGTAGTTTTTGTTGAGAATTGTTCCAAGGAGATCTAAACCAGCCCATAACCTGTTACTTTCCCAGAGCACTTGGTCCGTCTGCCCGGAAGTTCTAGTAAAAGGAACCCCTCTGATATCATGTTGTCTCCTTGGTATAAGGCGGCTATGTAGATATTGGTGCCTATCTCCCTATTGTTCTGGTCCACCAGCCCTGTCTTTTGAGCAAGCTTTCCCTGATTTCTCAAACTCCTGGTTTTGCTCCTGGTCTGCTTTCTAATGTCATTGGAAATCTCAACCAGATCCCCACCAACTTAGCATCCTATGTTTTGTTCCCTTGGTCAGCCTCTTACCTTGAGGGATTGTTGCCTCCTCCAGAATCCAGAACTACTGAAACCCCTTTTTCTGACTTGGCCAATCCTCTCCCCACAGCAGTCTCAGCTCCCTCCCTACCCTCCTTGCACCAGATCCCCATGTTAGATCCAGATGTCCCTCCCACCTGGGATCGCTCTTTGTGGTTGTTTATTGGGGCCTTAGTCATGGTCTTAGATGCATATTTCCCTCCCCTTTCACAGCTGGTCTCCTTTGGGAGGCCCCTTTGAGCGGCTATCCCAGTCTTGCACTGGATGGCATCCTGGTAGTTGGTCCCACCAGGATGGGAGCCAGACTTTGTTAGTCTAGCCCCCTCTCTTACATAAAGGTTGTTTGTGTGGACCTTCACAGATCTTCTGCAGGCTCCAATCCTGATGGCTGACAACAAGCAGGGGGGTGTTGCAACCAAGTTTCCAGACTTGCCTGCCAACATATTTTACAATACACAGGGGGCGCTCAATGAATTGTCCCTTGACGTATCTAACAACATGAACTAATCTGATGGCAATGTCAAATTGCAGGCACTTTCTCCTAATTAGGAGTGCTACCAATTTGACCTGCTGATCCCCACATGAGTTATTCCTTGGCTCCAATCCTTACATGGAACATGTCACCCCCTTATGGCCTGGTGGCTTTCCCCATATAGTATATTACTCACAATATTCTACAATAAACTTTACCTTATTCTATCCATTCCCGTCCTTTCTATTGGACTGTTGTCTTCCCTAATCAAATACTGAACTTTAATTGGTTCAGTTGCAAAAAAAGAAAGGCTGAGTATGAATTGAATTGCATCCTGGATTCCTGTAAGAACTGTTGTCAACTTGAGTATTTGGTATCTTGGAAAGGTTATCCCAAATCCAAGAATTCTTGGGTTCCACACTATGACTGCTCTAATTCCCCAGAGCTCATCCAAGAGCTCTACAACTGCAATCCTACAGCCGTAGGTCATGCTGAGCTGACTTTGACAGCAATGAAACTTCCTCCTGCTCATAAGAATTTTTCCTTATCCCATTTTCATGATGGGGGCATTGTTCCTTGGCCTAAAGCAGAGGGTAATGTCATGGTAGTTTTCATAATGCCTGGTATTACCTGCCCTAATTGCAAAGCTCAGAAGACAGATAAATAGTTAACTAAGTTGACCAAGTTGACATATTTAAATCATACTGTTGATCAGAAATGGGTTACTGCTGCCCCAGTTTGTCAGCTTGATTTGATCACCCCATGCAAGTTGACACTGATAAAGAGACGCAATCTGAGAGTCACTCAATACAGCCTCATTTATCAGAATGATTGACAGAAATTAATCACTCAGGGGTTTTTTGCGTACTGGACAAGGTACTCTTTAGATAATGCAGGCATAATAGGAGCCATGGATCCAGGTGGTATTGCTTAGTCAAAATTTGGTACATATTGAAAATTTTTCACTGATCAACTCTTAAGAGTTGAGTCCTCCCTAAATTACTCAAAAAACCAAATATTCTCTTGGTCTAACTTTATTTTAAAAATGCATCCAGCAGTTGGTCTACTCCACTACATCCTGTATAATTTGATTCTAAGTCAAATCATTACTGGAAGATGGGGCCCTACCTTGGGTACTTTGTTGTTGGCGCCCCCTAACAGTACTCCAATGGTCCAGAATCTTGGTGTCTTTTCTGCTGAATCTGAAACTGAGACAGTTATACCTTCTCAGTGTCCAGAGTTCTATGCTGAAGACATTTTAATCCTTTATCAAGCCATATATCTAGGACTCCTTTGGTTGGGCTTAATAATTTTATTAAACCCCAGTGTTTTTTTTGAAAATTTTACTCAACAGTGTTTGAAGATTCAGTGGTGGTTAATCATCAACTCTATATGGAGTTGGGTGGTTATTTCCCACCACATGGAGACCTCTTCTTACTATGCATTGATTTCTGTCACACTTTAGGCCCATATTTTCCTTGGGTGATGAATCTTGATAAGCCATTAGTGTAGACTTCAAACTCATGAAGCTAATGGTAGAGATTTCTTTGCCTCCATTAGGCAAGTTGTCTGATCTTTCATTTGGCGCTGTAGTTTCTAAGGTTTGACTGGTATTATCATCTAGGAAATTATGATTGGCCTCAGCTTAAGAGGGCTAGATCCCAGGAAAACGTGGGAAGCTGGCCCTTTGGTCCTTAGGGCTAGCGTCCCACAGGAGATCAGGGCCAGGGCTTAAATCCCGCCTTGGGCCTGGGTTTTGAGGGAAGTGTCAGGGAACCAACCAGTGAGGGGTTCCTGAGAGCTTGCGGGCCAACAGCCCGCAGGCCCAGCAGGGAGAGCCCACCACAAGATTGGGGCTAACTTTACAATATAAGATAACAATTTCCCAAGGACTGCCCAAGGTCCGCTTAAAGGCACCATAGAATCAATCAGTCCGGTGAAGGTGATATACATCACCCCAAATATCTGGGTGTAAGTGGATTCATTAGTGGCAATGGATTCTTGCAGGCAGTTAGGCCGCGGGGTGAGGGGTGGTGTCATTGGAACCAAATATGCGGGCAGGAAATTATACTTGTCGTGGAATAGCAGAGGGGGCCAGATAATTTTGGTGCCTTCTCTGTAAAGGACTTCTGTCTCTCTAGTTCTAGCTTCAGGGTCATGGATTAGGATTTCCTCTAGAGTAAACTCCAAATATGCCGGGTTGGGTGGGTACTCGGTGAAATGTACTGGGCCAAAGGGAGCTCCTGGTGGACGGTAAAGTCTGGGTGGTTGGTCTGCAGTTTCTTGGGGTAGGTGAGCGTGGGGTGTGAAACCGCAAGACGTAGGCTGTAAATGAAGTAGAACTAATAACAAATAAGGTATGATCTGGTTGAACCAAAGGTTCATGTCACTTTATTGCAAGAATGGCAATGGGCATCTTCCTGGCAGTCCAGGGTATAAGTATGCCCATCTGTCACGGTAAAACTTTCACAAATTCCCTTGGACTGGGTTTTCCCATTTACCAGGTCTTCCCAGTCCTTGTTGGCATTCATTGCGGGGGTTATTCCATTGGCTGGCTCAAACTGAGAATGCTCAAATTCCCTAGTTGGGTTGTGGGATTGGTTGTCTCTGGGTGGCCTGCATTCTATAGGAAGGTTCTCTGTTTCCCCTTCTGCATGGGCCTGAGTTATTTTGGGATCTATTCTGGACCCGCCCGCTGATTGGTCTAGTTAACAGGAACCTTTAGCGTGGGAAGTGTCAATGTAGGTGATTTTGATTCATCAAGATTCAAAGGATTTTCCGAAGTCAAATCCTGCTCTGGTCCTGTCAGGGATTTCTTCCCTGAATCCCTTAATTGTATTGAAGGTTTTAACAGCATTATATCAGAACAAACAACAAAAAACAAAAGCCTTCTGGGTATGGATGACTCTGGCTTGAAGCCGGACGGGAATCATACTCTGAACCCTAAAGAAAAGTCAAATTTTAGTCTATCTGCAACAAACAAACTTAGATTATCTTTTTATTTGAATTCAATTCATTCGAAATTTGCTTTTGCACTTGCTTTCAACTTTAAACTGGTTAATAAGCAAGTTGAGGACGTCACTTAATGCTCCTCATCTGATTGGCTGCTTGCTGCTGGTCTGCCGCTCTGGAATTTATCATTCCTATATCTTGACCAAGCTCCGCATTGACTTACACTGTGATACAGCCAATGAGCCACTTAATTGTGCCTAATATTGTAGCTTGTTTCTGTTGCTTCTCTTTTTATAATAACCTTGTACATATTATTAAGGTCCAGATTCACTGGAACATGGTAAAATTGATAATTTCAGCCATAAGAGTAATGCAACCATAATGTAAATCCTCTCCCATCCCACTATCCTTTTAAATTGTTTCAGCCTCCATTTTAAGAGTATTTAAGTGGGATATCCTTATGATTTCTACTTGTTCTAACAATAAAGATTTCATCCTACACCTACTACTCCTTCACTTTCTGATAAACATATTTTTGAAGCCATGAGAGGAATTCTATTCCTATCCTGGTTTCTAGCTTACTTCTTGTCAGTGGTATCAACCTTGGAAAACCCAACACCTACGACTGACTGGTACAACTCTTCTCCAGATGACGCCCATCAAAAGGAATCCCTCACCCACGGATGGTTCAAATACCCTTCAGGCCACTGGGGACGTAAATTCCAATATGGTTGTTTGTTTACTCCCCCTCCTACCAAACCTGCTCTGGTTAGACCTTACGCCTCCTTTTACCTCTTGACATACTTGGTGGGTTACTATCTACTTGGCCGTTTCAGTTCTATGTTTGGAAGATTTGCTTGCCTAGGGCACCTAGGACACCTTACAATGGTCACGGTTCCTATCAGCTTGGTAATAGCAGGATTGAATTTAGGGGCTTTGGCCCACCAGCTAGGGAACTTGTTCCCTGCCAAGTGGGTCCCTGACAGGTTCGAGCCCAAAAAACTGCAGGCGGCTGGGCGGATGGTCCTGCAAACTGGCGGCCTGTGGGGTGTCGGTGTTCAAATCCCGTAGTTGAGGCTTTTCAATAAGCATAGTCAATAGGAGTTTGTCACTCGTGACAGGGAGGAAAATTGTCAATCCTGACAAATATATATAAATGTTAGTTTAAGTAAAGGATGGTTGCCTTGGACATTTTGAATTTATTTATCTTAAAATGAAATAATAAAATATTCCACTTGAATGCATCAGCTGATCCAAGTGGCTGCATATTGTTTCAGAGTAAATCTTGCTTACTATTCTATCATTCAAATAATGATATCAGTGGAGTAAACTGACAATGGTAAAATTATGACTTGATATAATAATTTTCATGAAACTTAGAGCATCTGGATAAATTATTTAGCTAGTTACAATCAAATGGTATTAAATATGAAAGCTCTAGCTACTCTAGATGCTGAGATATATAGTTAAGTGCTGGAATCGGGCTCGCGTCATAACTAGGGATGCTTCGGCTTAGCCCCGACAGCTTTTGGCTCTAGGCCGCTACAGCTAAAGCGGAATATTATAATATTTAAACATTGTTAAATAAAGATTTGATACTAGTGGCCAGGAGCCAGAAACTGACCGCGGCTGCCCAGGGCTTGGCCGAAGCAGTCCTAGTCATAACCAAAGGCATAGAATCAATTTGATTCATTTAAATTTACTTTAAAACATATAAAACTAAAATACACATATCTCTGTGAATACTAAGCCGATCTTAATGTCCAATAGCTTAATTTAAAGCTACATATCAGATCTACATTTCGTAGGGATTTAATAAATCAAATTTAAATTTTAAAATCATTTTTTAGCTTTAATAAACTTATTATTGATACTCCACTTATTTAGATTTATTTTTTATTTATACTTGGGATATGCAATTTCTAATTTAGCAAATAAAAGTTGAATCAACTTAAAAGAAAGCCTTTTTAAATAAGAAATTTAATAAAACAGATGATAAGTAATACCAGCCTAAAAATATAATAAAATATATTGAATTGATTTATTAAATTCAACTTTATATCTATCCTTGGACGGGCAACCACCTAGTTTTAATAATATGGAGAAGCCATTGCGATCTAATCCCTTACGGCTTGAGCGCACTCGAGGTGACATTATAGACAGACATCTGAACACTCGCTTTTATATATACTAATCAACCACTCGTGGTGGTTATTTCTCAAGATTAAGTTCAGGTGAAACCCGAAATAATAATTAATCGCCTCGTAAAGTGTTGTAAGAGTCAAAGTGATAGCATATATAATAAATAAAAATATTTTAAAAGTAACATAAATATTCTTAAATAAATTGATTAAGATCAAGTCAATAATTATTTATTGTGGGTTTTTTTGCTTGGTTGAACATTTCCCTTACATACCTCCTGGCTGTACTTTTTAGGTTTTACGTTTTTTTAGTAAGGATCGAATCTAATTTCTTAAGGTCTGAGCCCTCAGATTTTGCAGCTTATTTTGATATCTGCGTCATTCTTAATCTATTTCACTACACAATGTTTCACGGGGTTTAGTCTATTTAAAGCTGTGTTACTATTGCTTTGGCCAAGCATGTTTTTTCAAACCTTTTATTTCAAGGCGACCTAGCTTAAGCCCTAAAAATCGCTTTATTTGATTGGTACATAAGTGGCTAGACTGATTTTTGTGAAACACTAGTCTTGAAATTTTCGTTTTTTATAGATTGTCATGGTCTAAGGTAAACTCTTTCATATTTCCCCTTTACATAGATAGGTTTTGCAAATTAGCTTCAGAAGAAAAGGTGTCTTGCATAATCTAATAGCTTATGAGGGCTTTTAATGTTTGACGCAAGCGTGAAAAGACACCTTTTTTCTGCTTTGAATTGAAATTGGTTTGTTGGGCTTAAAAACAAGGGCTTTTTTACGTGGTATTTATCATGCCACGGATGAGGCTTTGAAAAGTCGATTTTAAATTAGTCATTCATCAGATTAAATATTGCATTTATTTAAATTTGGATTTTTAGAATATAAATTATTACCTCATTAAGAAATAGACAATTGTGCTTAGTTTGTGCTTCTGTAAACTATTAACTCAGATATTGCTTAAGCTTTTATAAAATCTAGCAATTGATTTAACTTGGTGTTCTTATTTATATTTTATTGTAAACCTTTACTTTAAACCTAGCTTTTCAACTATGTTTATTGTTTTAAAACTAATAATCAAAAAGATGACTTCAGCTTCTGTCACATTAAATCAACTTCAGGAATCCCTACGCTCTGGATTAAATGCCAGTCATGTAGTAAGTTTGTCTTAGTAATATAAGCTTAACTTTCTAAACTATATCTTTTTTATTTTAGGAAGTGGTTGATACATCTGGTAAGAGTTGAGCAGTTTTATTTATTAATTTCAAGGCGGATGTGGACAGTCTTTTGATGTGATTGTTGTATCAGAAGCATTTGAAGGCATTAATCGTCTACAACGTCATAGGTAAAACTTTGTAATCAATGGCATTAAAATCCCCTTAGGATGGTCAATGAAGCTGCAAAAGATGAAATAGCAAAGCTACATGCTTTCTCTCAGGTAAATATACTATATTTGCGAATATTTACGTAAATGAGATATGTGACTACTTTAGGTATTGCTAATTATTTATTTGTATATACCACTTTTTAATCACATCTTTCATCATTTTGCAAAAAATGATTCTTTGGGATAACTTCTAAGGTTAAGCCTCTTTGTCAAATGTCTTTGGTTCTACACCAAGTTTCTAATATTCATCTTCTAGAAAACGTTTACTCCAACTCAATGGGCTGAACACAATATCAAGAAATCCAAAGATTGATGTATCTTAATGTACTACCATAGTATCAATGAATTCTTCAACAATTTATTTTAGTTTTTTAGTAAATCATTTTTAACTAGAGATTAATTGACAGAGTTTCTTGAAAATGTTCAAATGACTACAATTATTTTCTACATATTAGCCTTTTGGCTCTTGATCTCTTTATTCAAGATTCTAGTTTTAAAATCCAGCTCTTTTCATGATAGTGTTACAACATCTATGATTATTTCTTATTGGGAAAGCAATTCCCTGATAATCAATTTAACTAACAAATAATCTGGCACTTCTGTCACACTATCAAGTTGTATGGGGATCAAACATTTTAAACTCTAAGAGAAACACTACCTGGAAAAGCCCCATGATGTACATAAACAATATGTGGCTTATCATGATACTACATAACATTATATCAAATAAAATATCATTCACTTCTTAATTTTCCCCTTTATCTTGACTTATATGCTGTCAAGTAGTATATACTTGACAGTGTTGCAACTGAGATTGACACCTCACCTGCCAATGTATTTTACAACACACAGAGGGTGCCCACAGAGCCACCCCATGATGTATCTAATGTCATGGGACATTCTACTGCCAATGTCAAAATACAGGCAATATCCCCAAATTAGGAGCAAAGCTAATTCCAGACAGGGATCCCTCAATAAGTTATTTGCCATTCACACCTTACTTGTTTCTGCCACAACATCACCTCCATATGGATTGATGGCTCCCTTTTACAGTATATTAACTGTTGCTATATAATAAAGCTATTATATATCCTTATTATTTGTCCTTTCTGTGGCGCTCCTGCTCCTGGGAGGTGATCATTAAGTGTCTTGGATCAAAACCAGGGACTGTTGGGTTGGGGTGACATCCTCAGGGATACTTGTTCTATGGAAAGGACAAAAAGGAATCATCTAAACACTCCAAAGGGACTCTCCATACCCCCAATCATCATTAGCAATTGATAACTAAGGGGAAACATATTTCAAAGCAAGGTATGGGCTACCAAACCACCTCCATCATCTATCAGCTGTTTGGATGATAATCTTCAGTACATCAATATTCTGTATCTTAAGGTTATTTGAACTGTTTTACTCATTTCTCAATCAGGAGTTTTCTATGAGTGAACAGAATAAAGTTCTGCCTCTTCTGATTGTCATGTTCTTGGGCGCGGCCAAGGGACACAACGGGAAATCCTAACAGCAGGATTGGGTTTGTACTAAACCAGATGTTAGTCTTCAGGGATTATAAGGGATTTACATTGAGGCCCAGGGAATGATAAATATCAGAAATCTCCTCTGGATAAAACTAGGGGGATGGTACCAAAGTACAACAAAGATCACAAAGAGAAAATATGAACAGAACTTAAATTTTATTGGGTGAATCAAAATGATTCTTATATGGCAAATTTTTACCACAAAACGGCAAAAGGACAGATAGATCACTGGTCACTCTCATAAGTGGGTTGAGGATCAATCATATCACCAGTCAGAAGGTAAATGGATTCTGCACCTAATTTGGGTCAAACCCCATTTTAAGTTGCAAATAGGAATTGAAAGATTTCACACTCAAAATGGGACTCTGCTAAAGGAAAAATTAAAAGAGTACAAATATAGTGATTCATAACATTTCCCCCTCAAAATTGGCCTTTGGGGGTATACTTGCAGATGAACTTGGCATGGACTTGTGCTAAGGGACATCCAGTGGATAGTAACTTGACAGTGTATTCAGAGCCCCACTTAAAGGTTACTTCAAGTTGGCTAATCCATAATGAGTCTAATTTGTGAGCTCTTCCTCCTACTTAGTGTTACTAGTAAAGGACCATGTCTCCTACTTGGAACTCAGGGAGGAGAGTTCAGACAGCATTATCTGGGGTTAGATCCAGGTTCTTTGTCTTGTAGGCAGAGACATATGCAGAAGCTTGGATGTTGATTATGCAATTGACTAGACCTTTGATGTGATCTTTGATATTAGCAGCAGAATAAGAGGTAAACAGCTGCACTCCAAAGAGAGAAGGAGTTATGACCTTTCTCTCATACAGCATGGTAAAAGGGGAGAAGCCAGTAGTGCTATGTTTACTGAGGCAGTATGTAAACAAGGTAGCTGGTAAGTATAGGTCCCAATTGGCGGTGTCAGAGTATGTCAACTTCCTTATAAAAAATAATACAGTAGTTTTCAAACCTGTTGATATAAACAAAAAATATCAGTCTAAAAAAACAACTCAGTCTAAAAGCAAAATCAACATGAATCCAAATCTATTGTAATTTAATATAAATTCCTTGGTTTTCAATTTTGTTTTCAGACTGAGTTGTTTTTGTTTTTAGACTGATATTTTTTTGTTTACCTCAACAGGTTTAAAAACTACTGTAATGTAGAGTTAGCCCACTCTACTTTTCCATCAGTAGAGAATTTGTACAGGGACAAGAAAAATAGGTGAGTTCCCAAAGCTTCCACCACATATGTCATTAAGTGGGCATTGAAGTTAGAGCCATATTTGAGAGTAGGAATTTTAGACAAATATGTCAGTAGAAGACATATCTCAGAAGGAAAGCAGAAGTTATCTTAGTAGTAATGTCTTTGGTGGGCCTAGCTTTTACTCATTTTCTAAAATGATCTACTGCAATTATTATGAACCTACACCCAGATCTGGAGCAGGGGAGAGGGACCACTTCATCAATACTAACTTTATGAAAGGCATGTTGTGAAGGCACTAATTTAAACTCATGAGAGGTAGCACATGCCTCTGTAGTTTTTAGCCATGACAACTAGCTATAACATCTTGGATTAAGAGGTGCATCTTTTCCTAATAGTAGTTTTTATGAAGCCAGTTGTAAGACTTGGTTATTTTCTTCATATCCTGCTTTACAATGAGCCTGCAGGATAAGGGACAGTCTCAGACTGGGGTGAATATAAGGGAGCTACTGCTGTTGAACCTTCTTGAAAAGTTTCTGATCACAGATGAGGGTATCCTGAGAAAAATTATGTAAGGCTAAGAACGGCAACCACCAGAATTAACTCATTTTGCAAGTCAACTTACTGAATGTCAACAATTTGTCAACATTCAGTAAGTCAACATTATTTTTTATTTATCTGCTGGAATCAGGCATTTCCAAAACTAAGCTAATTTTTTATAGTGAATTATTAAGTCAGAATTGCAAAATTAAAAAGGAACAGACATAATGTTGACACCGTTTAAACAAAGGCTTAATTTTAAGCCAAAAAACTAATATAATTTACTATGAAAATGTAAGTTTCTTTGTACTTTTACATTAAGGTTGACTACAGCAAGTAATATCTGGATGTTGACCCCAAATAAGAATCCATAAATTTCTTAATAAAATACACAATATTCTAAAAATAACTATTTTTTATATTTTATACTACTGTTTTTATTAAATAAATAATAAGATAAGCATTGAACAAAGACATATGCCAACTTTAAGAGCATTCTTTGTATTATTTAGATATTTACTGTTATTTTAAACTCACTGGATAAACTATAGCTTATTTCCAGAAGTCCACTTAAGCCAAAACACATATGTTAAAACTAGAAATTATATATGTAATTATAATGTCAACTTTGTGTCAAATTGATGTGTTGCCTAAATTGCAACAAAGGGGTTTGGCTAAGCAAACAAAGTGACATAATTTAAGCAAGATTTAATAGGAGAGTTGCTATAAAAGAACACTGACTGCCTGAATGTTGACACCTTCACTTGTTTATTAGTAAAACACTGCCGCTTAACAAAAAGCACACATACAATGGTATGGTGATTCAGGCCAAAGTACCCAGGGCTGTACTTTAGACTTCCCTCTACAATCCCTATCATTTAGTTTTCATAAGCTACATATGCAAATCTTTAATTTTTTTTTAAATTTAAAAATAATCAATTTTGGACTAAAAAAACCAACTCCAGAAAATATTAACCAAGCTTTATAAGTGATTTACATAGTGTTTTCCCACTTTAATGCTGACTGTCAGTATGTTGACATAAAAATTAAAGCCTTTTTTTATGCTGATAAACTAAATTAAATATTTTTGACTATTGTGACTACCGGAATGTTGACTTTTTATTTAAACATGGGTTTTTTCTATTCTTTACTAATAAATTAGCTCTAAAATTACTTTCTATACTTCTATAAACTATTTACTTAATAATAAAATTTAAAAAAATTGATTATTTTTTAATTTCATTCATGTTTCAGATGATTATTCTTACTTTATGAGCTATACTCTAATTATTGTAGGACAAATCTTCCAAGAAGCCACAAAAGAACCCCAAGTCAACCAAGAAAGTACTCAAAGCCTCTGGAAAGGCCCAAAGCCCCTACCCCAACAAAAACCAGCCAAAGAGCCCTCAAAGAAAGAGAAGACAAAGGAGAAGACCCCAGACCCTGAAAGCAAAGAGCCCTCCCCTGCCCCCTCCTCTTCTCCAAGCTGGTACCAATCAGAAGGAGATGAGGTTCCACTAAAAAGCAAGGAAGAACAAAGATAACCAAGAGTCCAGAACCCCAGTCAAGCCCAGATGAACCAAGCTCAAAGGAATCAAGCTAATCCCAGTCCAGAAAGCGCAAGAATCCAACTCCAGATAATTCCCCTCCACTGCCCAACAAATCTGCACCTTCATCCTCCTCATCAAGTATCAATAAAGAAGATCCTGATGATTAACTGTCTGACTATCATCAAGCACCAATTGGCCCATGGGATCCCCTAAAGGTTCACAATATATGTAACTCAATGGAGAGTTTAAGCTCCTAAAGAAGTTCCCTCAGGTTTTCCCTCTAATGTCTGTCAAAGGAGGTGCAAGTTTAGTCTGTGATGGCTATGTTTTCAATTGCAACAATCAAAAGAGAGCAGGAAGAAGCAAGCATTATGTATGTGAAGATAGAATCTGCGCTGCCAGGATCAATACAGAAGGATGGGATAAATTCACTAGTGAAAAAGGAGAGCACACATGTAATTCTCCAATCAATCTTATTGAAAAGCTTCTAAAGTGGTACCTCTACCAAATGGTCCCAGTCTCCAAAGATGTCAAGGCTTCTGATCTGGAAGTTAAGCCCACCACACA
This sequence comes from Entomophthora muscae, assembly GCA_014839935.2. NCBI lineage: Eukaryota > Fungi > Entomophthoromycota > Entomophthoromycetes > Entomophthorales > Entomophthoraceae > Entomophthora > Entomophthora muscae. The sequence continues at coordinate 396,269 of QTSX02000760.1, read as the reverse complement.
CCTAAGTAATGAGAGCCTGAAGCTCATCCCTGACTGCAACCAGTTAGTAAAGTACATATGTGACAAACGCTGTGATCTATTCCCCCATAAGAAATCTGCCATGGTCCAAGGAGAGTTAGTCTTGACAGAGGAGTTAAAGATGTTCAATGGTGATGAGGTATTCCTTTTACATGATGATGGGCCTACAGCAGAGGCAAGAATTATATGCTATGCTACACAACAGAACCTGGAGCAGTTGAGGGATTCAGACACTTGGTTATGTGACAGTACTTTTGCAGTATGCCCCCGTCTTTTTTTACCAACTATGGGTTATACATTCCCTTATTGAAGGTAAGGTGATCTCATTTGCCTACTTTCTGCTTCCTGGGGCAACAGAAGAGATCTACACAAGGGCTTTTAAAATCCTTCAGGAGGGCATCAAAGCCCTACCCAATAATAGAAAGAGTCCCCCTGGCCATAACACTAGAGCCAATCCAGATGATGATGAAAAGGATGAAGCCACTCTTGCTGCAGAAAAAGAAGCTCAAGAAAAAGCACTTGGATCCTCAACTATAATCATGGACTATGAAACTGCCTAGTATAACGCTTTTGTAAACACCTTTGATGGAGAGGTCCAGGGGTGTTTTTTCCATTATTGACAGGCTGTCAACAGACAACTAAAGGGTCTATCTGAGCTCAGCAAGCTCCACTGTCTAGATACATCAGGAAAGTGCAAGTTCTTAATTCAGAAGTTTGTAGCACTAGCCTTTGTAAAGCCATAGCATACTGGACAAGCCTTTGACCTCCTATGCCAGGATCCATATGCCAATAAACATGATGGTGCTTTCTACCCTTTCATTGAATATTATGAACCACAGTGGATTGGACGTAAGATCATTAAGCCTAGAGCCAAAGCCAACTGGAACTGCTACCAGGCAGTTCTTAAGGATGAGATGAAAACTACTTCATCTTTGGAGGGCTGGCATAAGAATATCAAGTCCTCCTTTGGAATCAAGCCCAGATACAACACCTTCTATGAGCACCTCAAAGTCCAACAGGGGAAGACTGTTGCATCCATCAGAGATATTGAGAACTGCCCATCCAAGAAGAAGAGAACCACCAAAGAGAAACAATATCAAGAGAAGATTAAGGAAGTTGTCAAGGCTAAATATAAGCTTTCAGAGATTGGGGAATACATCAAGAAGATTGCCACAGTTCTTAATGGTAACCAGGTGATCACAGTCTAGCTTTCAATTAAATTTATTGAGTATTGCCTAATTTTTTATATAGTTCAATTTATATTAGGTATAATATTTTTAAATAAATAGTTATTCTAAATAACTAACTAATAATTTATGGTACTGTTTTTATAAAATCATTGATTTTTTATTGATAGTTTGATGCTTTAGACTGTATTACATGTCCTATATTGGTATTTTACTAGTAAATTATATGTTTTTTGTAGTTTTCAATATAGAAAAAACTTTATATTACTGTTTATGATTGTTACATTTTGCTATAATATGTGAAATTTTATTTAGTATCTTTTTGTGTATTTGATTTTTTTGTTTTTATAAGTGGGAAATTTTTTATTATAGTAAAGATAGCTAATTTCATAGTAAAATAAAATAAAAGTGTATTTTTATGAATTTTTTTAATTGTCATGTATAATTTTTTATGGACCTTTTAAAATCTATGTTGTCACATTACCCTAAAAAATATCTTGAAGCTTAATTTTTATTAAGTAAAATGTTCAGGAAACAGGTTTCTGCTTATTAAAAAAGTGTCAACATTTAGTAGTCTGCATGATTTAAAACTTAATTCTGACTTTTCAATGCTGTTGACATTAAAGTATTTTTAATTCTGATTATCAACATATAGTAAGTCAACTTGCAGAATGAGTTAATTCTGGAAGTTGCCGCTAAGAACATATCTTCAGTCTCAGCCTCTCATGCTGAAGAGTGGTCAATTAGCTCATATAATCTATCAGATTCATCAGAATAGAGGGCCAGGATAGACATTTGGGAGATTCCATCATAATTCTGATGCTGATTCAAGGGAAATATAGCACAGTAAAATCATAGCCTTGTAACCAAAGAGCCCATCTAGCCAGACAGCTTTCTGGTTCTTTAGTTGTTGCAACTAATTGAGAGAGATATGACATGTGACAACTGTGAAATATATACCATAGATATAGTGAAAAATCTGTTTGACAGTGCAAAGCAAAGCTAGAAATTATTTTTCAGACACACTATAGTTCTTCTTGTGCTTGTTTAGAACTCTGGAAGTATATGCTACCAGGTGATCTACACCTTTGTCATCAAGTTACGCCAGGATAGCTCCAATGGCAAGGTTGCTAGCATCAGTTTAAAGGATGTGCTCCTTGTTTTAATCAGGATATATAAGGACATGAGCCTCTTTTAACTTCTGCTTGAAGATTTCAAAGGCCTGATGTTGACTGGCAGTCCATTTGAAAGAAACATTTCTCAATAGCTGGACCAGAGGGTTTCTGACGTTGGCAAAGTCAGGGATAAGTTGTCTATAGTAATCCATCATCCCTAAGAAGACTTAGACCTCTCTCAAGGAAGTGGGGGGAATTATTTTGTTGATGACTTCAATCTTCTTGGTAATGGGATATACCCCAGTCTGAGTTACTTTGTGACCCAAGAACTCTAGCTGTTATTTAAAGAAGGCACAATTGGAAGGTTTCAGTTTGAGTCCTACTTCTCTGATCTTGATGAAGACCTCTTTAAAATGATCCAGGTAGTTGGTGAACATAGCACTAAATACAGAAATATTGTCTAGGTAGAAAAATATACAGAAAAGCTTCAGATAATGCAAAATGGAGCCCATAGCCCTTTGAAACATAGCAGGGGCATTCTAGAGCCCTTGGGGCATATATGTAGGTTCAAAACCCCCCTCAGAAGTGATAAGGACGGCCTTTTATTTATTATCAGGAGAAAGATCAATTTTCCAGAAGACAGATGTCATATCCATGGCCAAGAAGAACTTGGAACCTCCAAGGAATAAAGAGCATCATCTATGCGCAGCAAGGGGTAATAATCCTTTTTGGTCAAAGAATTTAACTAGCAGTAGTCCATTACCATGTAATGACCTCAATCCTTTTTAAAGATAAGCAAAGGAGAAGCCCAATGACTCTTAAAAGGAGCTATTAGCCCATTGTTCAACAACTACTTGAGTTCTTTAGACACCTGAGCGTCTTCTACTTAACTTTGTCTATGGACTTTTCTCAAAAGGAAGGAGCATCACCAGTATCAATTTAGTGAATAAATCCTTTAGATAGACCATAATCAGTGCTATCTGTCAGGGCCCAGATTGCCCTGGACAGTCAGCTGGCCTCCTTAGAGGTGATTAAACATGCGGCTTGAAAACCCCCACAAAGCACTTTCCAGAGCAAAATACCCCCCTTTTGACTAGCAAATGGCCCGGGATTTGAGAGGCACACAGGCCTTGAATCCCTGGCATTGAGCCTGTTATTGAATTTGGGCCACCTACCTATTGGTAAATGGCACATCAGGAGCGCAATCAATTCATTGTGGGAGCTAAAAATAACTGTAGCAACTTGCCATGCTGCAAATTTCAAAAGTTTCATGTTATAGCAGCCAATAAGATCTCACCCTCTTGGCCAATCACGAAAATTCCAGTTAAAGTTGTAAATCCAACTCCAAATGATGCCATCAGTTCTCTGGTGGCACAAAAGGCCACAGAATCTTCAGTAAGTATAAGTAGTGAGGGGGAGAAGCCCTCCTCACTGTTGAAATATTAATAAAGCAAGTCTATGCCTAGAAGTTATTATCTTATTGCAGGAATTGTCTATTTTTGCTCAAATTTAATTATTCTCTTTGTATATATTTGTGAATCCACTACTCAATACAAACTTGCATACCCATATCCTCCCGGCCATAATACTGTTGTCATTGCCAAACTGCCCCACACCTTTGACCTGGAGTATTTACATCCCCATCACCTGGATCTGCCACCAGTAATGAAGGATATTCCAACTGCCCCTCCTCTCCCCAACGCGCCTCCCACCCAGGACTTTAGAAAGCTGGGGTTTTTCTATATCACAGTATTGGGGCTGGCTGACCAAGTTGTGCCCCATACTGGGAGTTGGCGCCCCCTAGTCACTGCTATAAACTACCTGGTCTGCATAGCGCCTATTGTGTACATGGTCTTTCAGGCCCGGCCTGCCTCCCCTGTAGGAGTCCAGCCGGACTCTAGTATGGGCTGTGATACTATCTTTAGCAAAGAAATATTAAAACTGATCTAGCAGGTCAAGTAACTTTTTCTGTTTGACTGGGGACAGTTGTGGGAAGCCCTGACCAGTAAACAGAGATAGGACCTATGGCTTGTCTTCAGGTAAATTAAAGTCCTGGAAGGTACCAAAGGGATGTATCAATAGCCCATCAGGAGCGTTAAGCAACTTGCCATAGCCAACAACATGGCCTATAGACACATTTATGGGGAGAGCAGTTAAGTTGGCTACCAACAGATGGACAGGATCTTTGTGAGAGATATCTAAGATCCCAGTACAGAGGTAAAGTTCATTGTAACCTAACAAGGGAGGAGAGTACAACTCTAAGAGTGTACGTTCAGGCAACTTTTATGATATCTGAGAGTCCAAGATGGCTTGAGAGCCAGGAGGAAGGATCACAGCAGAATTTTCAAGGAGTGAAATACCTTATGACGCAGGGCAGGCCATAGGAGGACACTTCATGTTGGACAAGTGGGTACAGTACTTAAGAGTGAAGACACCAATAGGGTACTCTAGGGCACATGTCTTGAGGCGCTTTCCGGGAACTTTGACAGGCTCCTCAAAGATTAAAGGGACTTTATACCCAAAAATAGAGAGGTAGCTGTCTTTAAAGTTGATAATCACATTGTATTCCTGGAGGAACTGGGTACCAACCAGCAAATTGTAACCCTCATTTTCCAGGGCTACAGCTGAAGCAGCATAGATAAGTTATCAAAGCACATAGGGAGAGCTGAGTAAGCACTAATGGTCTGTGCCATGTACAGGCCAGCTGTATCATAAGTCTGATGATAGTTGAGGTCCAGAGCTAGTTTGAGTTTTTTTTACTAACTTGAAAGACACAATATTGACTGGAGATCTGTGTCAAGGACAGATTTGATTTTCACTTTTTGGATGGATATTTTTACCATAGTAGTAGTATATCCAAAAGGAGGAAGGACATTCAAGACATCTTGCGCCTCAGCCAACTCCTTGTAATATTTTTCCAGCATACATTTAAGGCCAGTAACTCCTTATAGACAGTTTGGAGGGGGCAATATAGAGACATTTTGGAAGACAGGATCAGCCACCTCAGCAGCTTCTTCAGAGGTTTTCATCAAGACAGGGGGCCTTTTAACCTGTGTGATGTATGAACTTGACATAATTTTCTTGGATTCAGAAAAAAGCTTAGCAGTGGTGATAGCCTTCCCAGAACATAGTTCATAGGTGACAGGAATAATTTTTGGTACAGCTAGAACAGAGTATTCATGGGCATCAGGATCTTCAGTGCTGGATTTTTCATATCAAAAAAATCTGAAATAACATGTGTTGTAACTGTGCTGTTTTAGAAGAGTTACTTGGGGAAAATGATTAGAAGTTAAATAGATCTCTTTATTTGTAGATATTGCTTATATAGTGTGAATGAATTGTGGATATCAGGAACATGCTTACTATAAATTCAGAACCTGAACGTAAAAATGCGGGATTGTCAAATCCTTGGTCCAAATTTTAAATCACTTTTGTGGGATAGCCTTTTTTAATTGAATTGAATTATTTGTATTTTTATTTGGATTTTTAAAAATGCAGGAACCCATAGACACTTTGCAAAGTTCAAATTGAACTGCATATTTACAATGGATAAAATGAATTAACTGGAATCAGATTTGAAGTGTTCAAATCCATCAAGCATTTTCATTAAGTTTACTATGTTTTTTGAAATTGCAGGATTGTCAAATCTAAGAACCAAATTTCAAATCACTTTTGAATGCCACTAGTAAACTCAGATATTAATTGCAGGAACTGGGATCCAAATTGAATGTACAGTAAAAAGCTAGGACAAATCAACCCAAATCAAGAAGCTCCACTCTGGATAAAATCAAATAAAAAATCCAATCTCAATAATCATGTTTAGACATGAAATTAATTGAAATGTAAAATTTTCTAAGCTGAAAATGATGCAATATTCTGCACTCCAAATTTATAATATAGCAACCACACAACTATATAATGATATATGAGCTGCCCTCCTGATGACACAGAAATTTTTTAAAAGTTTTTTGTCCCCTGGTGTAGCCAGGGGCTAAACAAACTTCTTTTCAAAGAAAGAAGGAGAGGTGGGAAAGAAAAAACTTCAAAGTGAAACATCACCAGATTACTACACTATGTGTTAATGGATTGCTATCAAGGATGCTTGATTGCAGTTGATTTTAGAAAACGCTAATAATAAAATATAATTATATATTAAAATCTAATTTATTGTGTTGTCTTTTCCTTGATATGTTGATAGTTCATTTGTTGTTGATAATGTACTTACGTTTAATTGGATAGTTTCACCTCCAGTTGCCTTGGCAATAGGAAATCAAGTTGCCTCCCCAAGACCAGCTGTGGTTGCGGAGGCAACTTGATTTCCTATTGCCAAGGCAACTGGAGATGAAACTATCCAATTAAATCTGAGTAAATTATCAACAACAAATGAACTATCAACACACCAAAGAAAAGGCAACTTGATAAAAATAGACTGTAATATATAATTCTATTTTATTATTAGTGTTTTCTAAAATCTACTGTAACCAAGCATCTAAATTTTAGCTGTCCTAAAATGGAATAGGGTGATTTTTGAGAATGCCTATGATTCCTAAAAGAATTAGCACAAATCCACTCTAGATCCTTTAGCATCCTTTTTGAGACACCCATAAATTATATTTATTTTGAATCCACCTCATTTTTGATTTGAAATTTGGTTCTTGGATTTGAAAATCCCACAATTTCATATTCATTAACTTTTGCATGGTGTCTATGATTTGTTTGACATACAGGAAATCTCAAATTGTACATTAGAATCCCACATTTCTGATTCATATATACCGCATTTGTTTGATGTGTTTTGTCTTTTGTTAGTTGAGTTATCTGCTCAAGGGATTCAAAATTTGCCAATTTAAATAAATCAAAAAAAGTCAAATTAAATGGTTGATTTTATTAAATATTTTAATTTTCACTCAGCTGAGTTACCTGCAAAAGTGATTCAAAATTTGGACCAAGGATTTGACAATCCTGCATTTTTACGTTCAGGTTCTGAATTTACAGTATGATAATCACTTGACTGGATGGTTAGGGGGTGGCTTGAGAATTAGATGCACTAATCAGTAAAGGTGGAAGAAGATGAAGGAAGAGACTGGGAAGAGTTGTCAACTGAGAGCGTCTCCACCCCTAGGTTAATATTTTTCTTTCTGTCTGGTCTCTAAGATTAGCTCCTTCAACATGGAGATGAGTACAGACACAGTAATGATGGCCTATCTGATCACAGTTGTGGTAGCTCTGTTGCTTAGGCTGGTTCTGTGCATTCATAGCCAAGATCCAAGGAGTGTGAGAATTAGTTCCAGAAGCAGCAATAGCTTGACTCTCACAAACCACAGAGCCATATTGAATGAGATGCATATCCTGAAAGAGAGTCTTGATATTTTTTATAGATATGAGCATAGGCTTATGAGCTTTGAAGTGTAGACATAGGATCTGGTTGACTTTGAGGGCTTGAGCACAAGCAGTATAGGCTTTATGGTCAGTCAACTTGTGAGATTAGGCTTATTGACCACAAATAATCAGGCTAGTAATTGTATGCAGATCTTATCAGTGTACATGTATTATCATTATATTACAATTATTTTTAATGTAGTAGTTATACACTGTGTAATCACCAGTTTATTATAATTGATATAACTATAATACAATGTATAGCTGTCAGTGTACTGTAATTATCATTTATTTCATGCCATTTAATCAATAGATGATCAGTTGTATTACAACCACTATCTCCCATTAGATATTGGATCAACTCAGCCCTACATCAGCCTAAGAGGCGCATATACATATATTGAACTAATTGATAAGGAACACCTTTTGGGGAAGCTTCAAATATTGAAATGAGAGAGAAGAGAATTATATTTTATTGAATAATACTTTAGGCTTATATAGCTTTAGCTATGCAGAGATTCAGTTGGATTGAACCTAGGGATTGGTCATGTGCTAGATGGGTTTGAGCCACTGGATACTTGGACAGTCAGGTGATATTGCTTGGTTACCATTCTTGGTATGTCAAACAGTATATTGAAAGGGGACTAAATCGGGCAATGGCTGGATGTTAAGTAGGTTGGTGGTAGCCAGAATGCTTGTTCATCCAGACCCTCAACATAATGAAGACATGAAAGGCTATTTAATGCAAAATTTGCAACTACATTACACAACAGATAATGATCAGTTTGATGCTGGATCAAGTCATCTATCAAATGGCGTATAATCCCTAACTTGACCTCTAGCATTAATAAGCAGAAGAATCTCCATCCAAAAAAAGATCACTGATTAAATCCAAAAAAGGGAAACATGAATACCATCATTTTACCTTCCAAAGTAGGAATACAGAGTTGTGACTATTGTTAAGCATCAACTAAATACAGAATAGCTTTCTAGTGCCATTAGAGGCACATGAAGGTACAGCCAATCAATAGTTGACAGTAGGCTAGCTCAAGAAGAGTGTAGGCTGTAGCAAAGTGCCATGTTCACCTTGAGAGGCCAGTAGCAACACATGTGCTAAGGACAACCAATAAGGATAAGTATATCCAGAAAGAATAGAAATTTTGCAAAGATAACCACTGGAAACTGTCTGAAAGGACAAAGACAAAGATTGTTGCAGTATTTAGATATAGACACCTGGAAGGATGATAACAAGTTCTTAGTTATACCTTGGTAGATTGCAGCTGCTGGATAGATTGTACTCCAGTTTCAATAAAAATAATTATCTACAAGGTTCTATTCTACTGTTGTCTGTAGTTTCCTTTGCATAGGACAGGTAGAGTACATTGGCAAGGCTAACATCTTTCTGTGGATTTTACACCCAAGAAGTAATCCACAATTGCTTCACACAACTGTTTGCCTTTTATTAATTGTTTACCTTTCACATAAAACCTATCAGAAAAATAATTCAGAGTCTCATTAGGTTTAAATTAAATTTTCATAAACACATTCTTTTCACTTCCAAACTGAGGACACCACTAAATTCATTAATTAGGAGCTGTTTTATTTCTTTCTAAGTGGTAATGAAAGGACACACTGGTACCATCACTTCTTGGCAGGTAGGATAGAGGCAGGTTGAGATATGTTCCTTCTTGATCTTATCTGAAGTCTTACACATGGTGGTCTCATATATGGTAAGAAATTCAGTTATAATGGAGGGTTTTGGTTAAAAACTTGTTTAAAGATAGGCTTGAAATGAGCCTCAGGAGAGTCCCAACATTATTGAGTCAGCCATATTGGCACAAGGAGATAATTTAGCTTCTGATTCAGTCAGATGTTTTCTGGCCCACTGTTGTAATTTAAGACATACTCAAGGCCTATGTGGCAGAAACCCCAGCAAGGGTAGAGCCTAACCATGTTGTCCTAGGTCTGGCTGACTAATAAGTAAAGACTTGAAATATATATGTAGATACAGATTATTTATTAAGAATGAGAATGAGGATATAATATAGTCACACATACCATCTTCAGGATAAACAAAGTGTGACATGAACATTTATGTGAACATCCAGGAAAGGTTTTATTGATCCTAGTATATCATGTTAGTGATTAACAGATATGAGGTGATACTGGATAAGTCTCAGAATAAGGTTTGGATCCCTAGTTTCAGAGATATGAGCTCAACAAGACAGACACTGGTTTGGAGCTTGATAAGAGGAACACTGTATTATTATCCATTAATGACTTCAAGAACCCTGCTGTATTTCTGTAAGTACTGAATACTAGCTCAAAGTAGTGTCAAGGGTCTGGATTTATCAGCATTCTGGCCATTGCCAACATACATAACATCCAATAGTTGCCTGGTTTGGAGCCAACCCACTGAAATATTTGATCTTCCCAAATTAGTAGCCAGCCAATATCTCATGACCTGTCCAGATATCCAGCTATGCTAATATGATTCACAACCTCCAATATTTGATCAGACTTGAATCCTGCCACATCAAGCACAATATAAGTCTATAATATTATCCAATAAAAATCACTCTCTTTTTTCCCTGAATCTATCTTCTAAGCTTCTCCAAAAGACGCTCCTCATCACTGGTAGCAGCTACAGTTTTCTCAACCACACCTACAAAAGAGAAAATAACAGAACAGAACCCATCTTTTTTGCCCATGTCCTAAACCAGGCCACATTCTAGGAAGCCTGTAAGATGTACTTCTTGCCCAAAACATTGACAAAGACATACCAAGTGAATGAACCATATTTGAAGGACTGGTAATGCCCAAAGCATGAGCCAAAATAATTTAATACAGTTAATCTCTACAATCACAAAAAAACACACAACCACCTATCACAGGCAAAATACTAAACACCAAGTACATTAGTATTGACAAGTTCTTTGACAAAAACAAAGAAAATGTTATTAACTGGCTAGACCACTCGGCAGCCAAACTTTGCATCAGCTGCATCCCCCACAAAAATGGGTCCAGGAAGTAAGCAAACGTCTCTACAAGGCCACATCCAACTGGTTTGTCACTTGGGTTGGCTCAAGAACTGATGACCAACTTAACAACTGGAAGGATTTCAAAGTCAACATCACCCACAAATTCTGCGTCACAGAATCTCTCCAAGACATTGACATACATCTCAGCAATCTTCCCCAGAAGACCACTGTCACAGCCTATACTAATAAATTTGAATAAATACACCACAAGTTCCAAAACCACGCACAACCTGACAAAGTGCATACACAGGCCTCCTTTATTAACAGAATGAAGACCTCAGTTGCTGACCTCATCTGACCTGAGGCCAACACTTCCATGACTGCACTCATTGCAGAAGCCAAACATGTAGAAAAATGCAACACCATGGAATATGCTTAATGCAATGGCAACCACCCCCTCAAATGGCAATGGCAGAGACAACTCTAATGGCAACAAGTGCCAAAACACCAATCATAGCAACAGCAACTCCAATTGAAACAATGGCAATTACAGCCAGAGTGCAAACCGCTCCTGTCCTATGAAAAAGAACACCACCAAAGTGAACAATTCTGAAACAGCAACCTGCTATGAATCTGAGACCACATTCTCTGAACTCAAAGGTCTTGAACTAGAGGAACAGGGAAAAGAAGAGGATTAACAGGCCTAAGTGCCCCTTTCTCCCTCCAAACTGACAAGAATTTTACCAAGGCACAAACTTTGCTGCTTGCATCCTATATGTCCCACAATCTTCCATCTTTATGAACGTAAAAATTAAAGATCACTTACAACTTCTTGTCTACCCATGCACTTATAAGTCCCATACAAAATTTTTTATTTGACTCTGGTGCACAACACACTATGGTTAGGAAACCATTTTTAACCAAATACAAAATACCAGCTGTCAAATCCAACTCCAAATACGCCAGAATGGCAGAAAAATCAAAGGTTCTCCTCAAAGGTGAAACAACTCCCTTCAGAATGGACCTCTAAGGCATACAAAAGTCCATCAAAGGAATTGTCATGAACAACATAAACTGCAACATTGTAGCAGGCATGGACTAGTTTACCATAGTGAACCCCAGCATATGCTGGAAAACAAAGACTATGACCATCAAACCCAATGGAGTCAATTTCAACATCATCAAAGAACCCAAAAACCTCATCTTGAGGAACACAGTCATTGCCCAAGTCATAAACCAGGACAACTAAGAGCACCCAACTAAAGACAGTACCCTCCACATTATGAGGTGCACCTAATTCAATAATATGCAAATAACCAAAATCCAATGCCCAGAAGTTGTGGCACTCCTAAACAAATACACTCATGTATTCAAAGAAGAACTCACAGAGTTACCCCCCAAACGGGATGTCAAACATGGCATTGACCTATGCAAGCCTATGCCTAAAACTGTACCTATTTACAGACTCTTGCCCATGGAGATACAAACCCTCAAACCCCATATTGAGGAGAGTCTTGTCAAATTTTTCATTTGCCCATCTAAATCCCCATGAGGGAAGCAGTCTTCTTCATAAAGAAAAAAGAAGTCTCACTTTTTCTGGTAATGGACTACAGAGCTCTCAATGCAAGTACAATGAAAAATAAATATCCCCTTCCACTTATAGAGGATCTGCTTGCAAGACTCTCAGGAACCAAATTCTTCTCCAAAATTGGCCCATCTCAGGTTACAACCAAGTAGAAGTAAAAGAAAAAGGCATACCCAAAACTGCTTTTTAAACACATTTGGATTCTTTGAGTGTAGGGCAATGAACTTTGGAATGACATAGCTTAGCTCCACTTTTTGTAATATAAGCATTAACAAAGCAATCAAAGTGCATAGGATTCAGTGCTTACTATAGGCTTTTATTAAAGAAAGAAAGGGATGCCCCACACAACCAGTAGATCCTGGGCCAAGGTAGTCTAGGGCCAGAAACGCCCTGTCAAGGGCCAACTGGTGAGCCCCACAAGAGCCACCAAGAAGGGACCATTTTTCCATCAGAAGGATGGCTGAAGTTTTTGACTTCAGAAAGATGGTTCCAGGATATCACCAGAGCTCTCCCCAAGTTCTCTGTTCCACATGGGATCCAGGTTAACTTTGGATGAGACCCACTTCAGTTCCAAGAAGCAACCCATGTAATTACCAAGGTATACCCAAAGACTGTCTCTGTGCAGAAAAGCCCAGTCAAAGACTTCTTTGACCTGGGATTCCTTTGCGTTAAAGACACAGACCAGGCAGCAGAAGTGATCTTCACCATGGAGATCACAGACTTAAAAGGGAAGTCAGTCAAGACAGTCTTACCAACCACCTGAACCAGAAACAACCAGGATAGCACCCTCTTTGTGTCCTTTGAAGCCCTCTCACTTGAAATGAAAAGGGATGTTGTTGAGACCCAGATCAAGGAGGGATTGACCAAATATGGGGAAATTGTGCAGTTTAAACTGCTAAAGAGCCCCTACATGAGCCACCTTACCACAGCCAAGACAATGACTATGATCAAACCCTTGGAACCAAAAGACTTGGCATTCATTCCTAGAAGAGCAACCATACTCAGACAGAATGGAACAGACAGTGATGAGTTCAAGATATACCCTGAACAAAAATTCTCCTATTTGCTCAGCAATAGACCACAGACAGATGTGGTGCCCCTCAACAGCAGAAGGAGCCCGTGATGTAGCAGAAGACACCCAACAGAACCATTATGACACTGAGAAAATGGGTTCCCAGGCCAATACTATTGTAGCTTTACCCTGGAGCACCAAGGCTGAGTATAATGTAATTGCACCAATCATATACCACCAGAAAAGAGCCCAGACTAAATCCAAGAAGAAACCAGCCCAACCAACAATCACTCAAGACCCTGATCTAATGGAGACCCAGGATGGATTTATTACACCTTAGTGCAACAGCCAGGAGGAAATGGGCATCCATCAACAGAATCCATTGAATGTGTCAGGCGTCATTGATGCAACCAAAATTCAGGCACTAGAAAATAGGGTACCTCAGGCCAATCAGGAGCAAGACCAGAGTCATAATATTGCACAAGAGGAACCCCAAAGATTGAGACACAAGCCAATCATCAGATCTACATTGAAACCTAAGCCTTCACTGTATTCTAAAGATGATACAATAAAGGCACAGCCTTCCAAGAAAAGAAGCTACATAGGCACTAGTGAGACTGGTGGACCCACTCTTAGAGGGCCTGCCAATGCATAGTGGCTTCTGGACTACCATCAATGGGACAAAACCCTTCCACATGATTTCCAGCCCTAGTCTCAGTCATGAAAATAGATTATCCTGTAATCTCAAAGTAGTACTAATTGACTAAGAAGTGCTAATAACTGCTTTGAGTAAGGCCAAATTATGGCCTTTACTCTTTCAGATAAATTCGGACCTTAAGAAGCTGCATCTGGATTAATAATAGTTCACCTCAGCAGCAGTCAAGTAAGGAAGTGATTTGGTAACAAAAAATCCAGGCCAAAGGACCACATTTTTTGGATAAAAAGAGGCCTGCAAAAATTCACCTTATTTACTTCCATTGAAAAACACATTCCAAAGTCAGGCCCTTTATACAATAGCCACAAAAAAAGCCACACAATCCAAAGCAGGATCAGCAATTTTAAAATGTGGCCCAGTGGTTAACATGAAAATGTGAAAGCCACATTATCAGCAGATTGGCACTCACTTGATGATCTACCAGTCAACGCTGAGGGCACAACCCACCAATCCCACACCCTAACTCAGTCACATAAATAATATGGCAGCCCAGAACAGGCACAGATTCACCAACAAAAATGTGGGCATACATCCCAAGGGACTATGGCCCAGATTAAATTAGTTCAGTTTTTAGTCTTTTGATCTATCACTCCCATCACACAACAAGTCTCAAAGACTACATCATACCCTTATTAGGATGCTAGCCCTAGGTGTTGATCCTACACCACAGCTGCACACAGATTTAGACACAAAAAGAAAAATAAAGATGATCAACAAAAAACACAAGCAGACGGCCCAAGTGATCCATGGCCCAGATGAGTACAGATCAGCACATTTCAGCTGGACTTTTTGGCCACTCACTAATCAATGATTCTATGGCTATTGCCCACAAAAGTGGCTCTAGCCCAAAGCTCAACCCTCCCAAATCACGCGCACACCACTGGTCTCACATACAGAATTGAATTGAGCAACAAAAATGCAGGAAGAAGGTCCAAGCAACTTTTGGCCCATTTTATTTTGGAATTAATAGCAAATCAATCAGGAATTGATGGCACCCAAATATCCAAATTCCCTTATGCTATATTTCCTAAAAATGGGGCATAGAGCTCAAAGCACTATTTTCTTTCACAATCTTTCTCTCCCACCCAAGGGTTTCCCCCTGCTCTGCAGGTTTCCTTGCCCCCTTTTTATATATAAGACTTTTTAATCATTCCTTTTGACCTTAAGGGCCCTTTTTACCAGTCAGAAATGTCTGTGCAACTTGAATAAATGAACTTTGGGATGACCAACGCTCCTGCAATGTTTGTCACCATGATGAACCAAGCACTAAACAGTCTCTCAAATACATTATGCTACCTTGACAATATCATCATATTTTCAAAAAACAAAAGAGGAATATCTCACAAATGTCCGCAAGACACTTGATCAACTTGCAAAGCACAAACTCTACACAAAGCCTAGTAAGTGCCAATTTATGGAAAAGGAACTCTTGTTCTTGGGCCACATTGTCTCTGACAGTGGCATCAAAGTGGATTCAGATAAAATAAAAGCCATAAACAACATGTAACATCCCACCTCCATTAAACAAGTTAGATGCTTTCTCAGAATGATAGCTTACCTAAGTAAATACAACAAAGACTACAGGAAACTAACCACACTAATCAATGACCTAACCAAGGGTAATGCCAAAAAGAAATTCATATGGACACCAGAATTTAATAAGAATTTACAACTACTAAAACAAGCTCTGATTGAAGCTGCAATCTTGAAATACCCTAATAACAACGGGTGCTACAAGCTTGAGTCAGATACCAGTGACACTGCTATTGGCGCAGTACTACCCATTTCCCAGCCAGGGGAGCAAGACTTTCTGCTAGTATGTTATGAAAGTAGAAAAATAACTAACACTGAGAAGAGATATCCTATACACAATAAGGAATTGCTAGCAAAATACCATATATGCAAAAAATTGAGATGTTATCTAGAAGGACACTTAAACATTTGAGTACTAACTGACCATAAATCCTTAAACTATTTCAAAACTCAAAACGCACTTGCAAGGCAAAAAGCCAAATGAATGTTGCTGCTGGAGCAGCTCAATCTGGACATCCAATATAAAAGGGGGGCAGAGCTGGTCACAGCTGATGCTCTATCTAGGCTATGTCAGCCAAGAGAAGATCATCCTGGCCATCTGGACCCTGACTGGCCCAACCTATATAATACCAAGTACAAGAATAAAGGTAAAGACCCCTCAACACATCAAATAACCCAGATACATTAATAAGGAATGAAAAACACTTGCATGTGTCCAATGATACAGTATACCATAAAAGACAAGCAAATCCCCTATATTTGTCTTGAACTGACATGACTTTATTATTTATGAAAATTGCGTTTTAACTACCTGGGCTGATAGAGCAGATCTTTGCTGTCAAAACAAGCCCTTGATGGTTTCTCTAGGTGAACTAGTTCAGAAGTTAATCTGATTCGAATATTTAGCCCGGGAGAACTCATTGATACGTCCCAAAAAGGAAATGCAATTAGGTATTGGGCCTACAAAGACAACAATCAAAACTGTGCAGACAAATACTAGTGTATCTCAGCTGATACTGATCGGATTTGGACGTTTTTATGCTCAAATTGGAGCCACAAAGCAGGAGCTTTGATTTGGGCTATTTTTAGACAATAAACAGATGCAAAACGTGAAGTTCAAAGATTCTCAAAGGAATATGATGCCATACAATCAGCTGATGTCTCAGACTCACAAAATGAGCCCACAGATGAAGACCCAAGAACCTCTGAGAATGATCTGGAAGAATCAGATCAAATGGTATAAAAAGAGCCTAACTTGCCTCCCCTTCATTTGTGGTCATTTTTGGTCCTTGAATTAAACAAATCCAATACATTTTCTCTTCAATTTAATGGTTCAGAGTCAGAAGCCCCTGAGACCTGACAATATTTCCCTTAAACAAAGGATTGATACTATCCTCAGAAATCACCGCCTACTGGGACACACAAAAGCCAATAACCTATACCTCACATTGAAGGAAATAGTATGATGGACCAACCTAAAACAAGACATAGTTGAAATTTTGAAAAAGTGCACAGTGTGTGAGAAATAAACTAGCACCAAGTATACACAACCAACAGTCAATCCAGTACCAGACCCTGAACCATTTAAGATTTGGGGGCTGGACGTGGTGGGACCCTTCCCAGAAGCTAAAGCAAAACAACAGTTCTTAATTTTAGCCATTGACTTTGCAACATACTGTCCTATCTGCTGGGCAACCAAGGACCACAAAGAAAAAACAATAAACTGCTTCATTGACAAGGCAATTATAGCCAACTACGGAACTCCAGACTACATCATAACTGATGGATCCACAGAACTATCAGGAACATAGTAAACAATAATTTAAAATAAAAAACACCAAACACTCTACAACCTTGCCATACAGGCTACAGGCCGATGGCAGAGTTGAACACCTAAATGGCAACCTCATCAGAACCCTTGAGAAAATAATGGATGGCAAAGCCAAAGACACATGGCCACCATACGCGAAACATGTATTACTAGTATCCCAAGTCTGCACCAATCAAGGAACAGGCTATTCACCGTTTGAGCTAACCTATGGGTACAAACCAGAAATAATTACCCGCAACAAGCAGCCATACATAAAGATCCCCCCAGGGAAACCCCCCACAGTAGAACAAGCACCAGCTCTACAATACATACACCTCAAAGCTAAAATAGCAGAAAGCAAGAAACTCAAAACACAAAAGGTGACTTCTACTGAAGAACCACTCCCAATCAATTCCCTTGTAGGGGTCCTTGCCAGGAACAGAAAGAAACTAGATTTGGTACACAGAGGCCCTGGGAGGATCATCAAATGCAGACCAGACAGGAACACCTATATAGTCAAGCTCCAAGGCGCCAAAGACCCCATCACCAAAAAAGTATCACAGATCCAGCCTTCACCTCAGTAAAGGGGAACACTCAACTTGGTTAGTACCTACCAGTAGACAACTCCAGGAACATCAGGTACCAGCTTTCAAGACTAAGCCCCTGCCCAATGTACCAGAGTAACCCCTTAAGGGAGGGGTGTGTTAAGGGTCTGGATGCACCAGCATTCTGTTTGTTGCTGAAATGCATAACATCCAATCATTACCTGGTTTGGTGCCAACCCACTGTTAAATTTAACCTTCCCAAATAGGTAGCCAGCCAATATCCCATGACCTGTCCAGATATCCAGCTATGCTAAAACATTTCACACATGACCTTCAATATTTGATCTGATTTAAATCCCTGCCACATCAAGAACAACATATAAGTCTATAATATTATCAAATAAAAATCACTCTCTTTTTCTCTAAATCCATCTTCTAAGCTTCCCCAAACTTGCTCCTCATCAGTAGAATAATTCTTTCTAAGGTAGTTTTGCATAGAGAGTACAATATTAAAATAATATTAGTATGCTAAAATATTGGTTAAGCCCAAATAAATAGCATTGATAGTACTGTATATATGGATCAAATTAGTACTAAGCATATCATAGTGTTATATTAATATTGAAATTCACGGCATCCACAACTGACAAACACTTTCTTCCAGAGTCACTAGAGCAGTGCTGTTGCAAGTTCTAGTCTCAGTAGCACGGCCCATATACTGCTCAGTAGTATTCAAACAATGTTCTTGATTAACCACCACAGTTGACAGCTCAGCCAGTTGAGAGGTCAAGGAAGGACCAACCAGCAAACAAGGGAAGAATCACACATAGGCAGAATCAATCAACTTGGTCATTTCCTGGGAATCTTTATCCAGAGTGACATGGTTCTTATTCAAGTGGCTGACCTCATTGGCCAGAGCAATCAACTCTACAGCGCAATGTATACAGGGCTTCCCAGAAATTCCAGGACAGCAGCCATTATCCTCAGAAGCTCCTGGCAAACTGGTAGACTCAGTAAGGGTAGCACAAAACTCCATGATATCTTGTTGTGGAGCAACCACCTGAGTTGTAAGAACAGCCACCTGAAGATTGGGTTGAGGAGCTATTTCTGAAGGAGCTACTTGTGGAGGAGCCTGACTATAAGTAGTGATACATAATTCTTGTTCTTGTCTTGCCAGGTCTTCAGAAGGGTGATAATCAGCAGAGGATTGGGTTAAATTGTTCAAGCAATCTTGCAATTCTTGGATGGTAGTAATTGCAGCAGCTTTCTCTAGTATCAATTTATTCTGAATGTCTTGCATACTTTTTGAGGAAGTTTCAGCTAAATTCTGTAGCTGCCTGGAAGTAGGGACACAGAATTCCTTGAGTTGCTCAACCAATTGCTCAAAATAAGCTCAATGGGTGTTGAGTAAAGGATTGACCTGGGCCTATCATGGTGGCTGAAGCTGATGAAATTCCTGCAAGTGTTCAAGACATACTCAGGAACAGAGGAGTGTACATGTTCAATAGACTTTTTCAATTGAGCCTGAGAGGTAATCAAATTCCTCTGGTTACCTGATACAAGGGAGAATTTTAAGAGAGGGGGCTAAACTAACTAATTTTGGCTCCCATCCTGGGGGGAGGATCCATCAGGACACCACCCAGTGCAAAACTGGGATGGCTGCTTGAAGTGGCATCCACAAGGAGGACACAGCAGATAGTTGGGGAAAATATGAGTCCAGACCCATCAGAATTATCCCACCAAGCAACCAGAAGGTGCACTTGGGGGCAGACTCCTGAACAACCTTGCTCTCTTCTGGAGCCAACACAACTGGAGCCTCAAAGAAAGGGGGCGTTAGGGGAGTCAGATGAGGGGGTGCAGAGAGGGCAGGTTTGTGGGTAGGAAACTCAAGATTGTTGCAAGTGAGTATTCTTACTACATTCTTACTGGTTGTGAGGATTTCCTGGGCCCGTCTGGAGATATCCTCAAGGGTATGCATGAACTGGTTAGGGTTGATGCCAACATAGTGGAAGGAATGGGTGATTTGGGTCCTAAGATCCAGTGAAGTTGATTAAATCATCAAAAACACAGGAGCCAAGGTAAAGGCCACAAATTTGATCAGAGGTACTAACATTTTTAGGACCTAAAAATGGGACCAATAAACAAAATACAGATAATTTTGAAGTAATTAGGCTCTGTCTCTGAAGCAGAAGACACAAAGAAAAACAGGAAGTCTCTAAAGTCTGCAGGGAGTATGGGGACAACAACCACAGAAAAAGGGGTCCAAAAAAAGGAAAACTCATTAAAAGTGTATAGGAAAGCAAGGAATCAAAGCAAAAGCAAAAGTAATACAAAATCAAACTTATAATAGGTAAATATATATAGTTAACTACTAATTCTAAAAGTCAAGTTGTTCTTTCCAAAGCAAAAGATATTATCTATAGTGTCAATGTATACAACATCAACAGAGACTTCAGAAGGCCGCAGGAAGGCCAGGGAGCAAAGGACAAAGGTAAGAGACAACAAAACCTTCACTAACACCTTAGAAAATCAAAGAGGCCAAAATAAAAGGCAAAAAAACCCCACTAAAATTTTAAATGAAAAGGAAAAACTTTAATTTATAAGAATGAACAAGCAGGGGACCAAAAGTCCCCTATCTTGCTTTAAGGGTGGAATTCAAAATTCAGGGTCACCTGACCCAGGGATGTGGGTTTGACTGGCTACAAGAGAAACTTTGCCTGACAGATCCAGCAAGCTGGAGGGTTTTACACCAATTTTCAACTTCAACTCTAATTGGCTGGGGTCAGATGAATGGGGCAGCTCACCATTCAATCAAGATGGATTGCCATTTAAAAAATTGGCAGTAGCGCGGCCTGAATGATTCAACTTAATTAATTTCAAGTGTGGACAGGCCCAAGCCAAAAGATAGCTCAAATTAATTGGAGATTCCTCCCAAGTGGGAAAAAAGTTCATCACATTGGTATTTATCACCTGGGAAGGATATGTCAATACAAATCTCTCATCAATTGTATTGGCTAAATCCTCAAAGGAATTAAGGGGCTTGGTTGGCTTCTGAACAGATTTCTTTGAGCGGCGCAGGAAGATTATCCTATCCAAGGCTAAAGGGGGGAGTGACTTTACAAGAACAGTGAATATACCCAGTGTTGGTAGGCAGAGAACTGTTCCCAGTGAATAGATATAGTGACACAAAGGGAGGAGATCTCATGAATGTGAAGCCCAGTGTCAGGGATCCAGTCTTGGGCAGCTGGCCTGTTGTTTTCAGGGGTAACTCGGGCTGGGTTTTTTGCAGGCAATGCCTACCACAAGAGGGGAGCTAACTTTAAAAGGTATGAGACAGACTTCCCCACCCAAGACCATGGGCCAGCAGCCAGGATTATAGTGTCAATCACCCCTGTGAGGGTGATGTACACAATCCCAAACAGCTTGCCATTATGGCTGGTTGGGAGGTTGGGTGCGGAAGCAGGCATGGGTTTTGGTGTCACGGGCGGCTCCATGGACAGGTTTTAAGCAGGGAGATAATTGAATTTTCCTCTGAACAACTTGGGTGTTGAAAATATCCATGGGCCTTGTCAGTTGTATCTAACAGTGGATTGTATGCAGACCAGGGGATTAAGTTCAAGTATCTTTTCCGGGGTGTATTCCTTGTATTAAGACTTCAGAGGGTAGTTGGTAAAGTGAACGGGTCCAAAGGGTACACCAGGAGGAGAGAAAACAGCAGGCAGTGGGGCAGGCAGACCAGGAGATCTCAAACTGAATTGGTAGACAGCAAATACAAAATAAGGTAATAGCTGTATGAGCCAAATTAACATAACCTTTATTCAAAAATGGCAATAAGTTTGGAGCGCAGGGTCCTTGGGTCTATATAGTACCCCCCTCCAAGCTTAACACTTTCCATGGGGGGTTCATTAGGGCATTGGGAAGGCCAGGGCTGGGGGAATTGGGTGCTTGGGTCAAAAGACAGCAAAATGGCACTCAGCCCGGGAGTTCTTTCATTGGTCAAGAATCTTGATCTGGCTGCCTGATTATCTTGCTTTAGTGTCAAGGTCATGGGACTGGGTTACAGGCCCATGCCTCTTTCCTGGGTTGGCTCTTGATTGGTTGCTGGTATAGACTTTGAGTTTATGCTAATAGTTGTCAAATAAGTACCTCTATTAGGCGCAGTGATTGATCCTCCATTTGGTGCAATGATTTCTTTGGTTTGGCTCTTTTTACTGCATGGGTCAACATTCTTGGTATCAGCTTATGGGGGCTCAATCCCAAAAAACACAGGCAGGCAGTCCTGTGGTCCACAGGCCCGGCAGCCCTAAGAATTCCAGGTTTGGGGTTTGATCCCTGCTCCTGGGCCCGGGTTTCTAGAGAGGAAGAATTGTCAATCCTGACACTATCCCCTTCTTCCCCCGAGGGCCCTCCCTTCCAATTCTTCTTGTTCAGGTAGAGTTGGACGGCTTCTTGGGCATTAGTCAGGTTAAAGCGGCTCCCAAGTACTTTTTCTAGTGGGTATTCTTTCTTCTTGACGTAATACTGGGGTTTTTGGTAGTGAGTTTGGTTGCCGTGTATGTATTCAACTTCATATTCCTCAGCGCAGCCTGTTTGGATGGGTGGGGGCTGTCTTAATCTGTTGGTGGGGGAGCAAATTCCCATCTTTTTTGAACAACAGGGAACAGTGGAATACATCATGAATCCTTCAGGATGGGGGTAGGTCTAGCTTGAAGGCAACCTCACCATCTAGTTTGGTTATTTTGTGGGGGCCGCTTCTTCTGTGAGCTAATTTCATGCAGGGTATGTGCAGGGGTACGTTCTGGGCGTCTAGGTATACTTTATATCCAACTTGTAAGGGTTGGCCTGGGATTTTTTTGCGGTCAGCAAAGGCTTTATATGTTTGCACTGCGCGGTTCAGGTTGGTCAAGCATGTTTTTTGTGTGTCGTGAATCTGTTCAATCCAGGAGCGCCCAGTGGTGTTTGATTCCTTTTTGCCAATCTGGGGTCCCAGGTGAGGTCAAACCCATAGTTGGCTTTGAATGGGGACATGCCTGTGGAGGCGTGGTCTTTACTGTTGTAGGCAAACTGGGCCATGGGGAGAATTTTGGCCCAATTGTCCTGATCAGCGTTAGTGTAGCATTGAAGATATTGTTCAAGGATCTGGTTTACTTGTTCAGTTGGGCTGTCTGTCTGTGGGTGCTAGGAGTTAGATACACACTTCTTGATTCTTAGGTCTTTCATCACCTGTATCCAGTAGTTTGACGTAAATTGGGGTCCTCTGTCTGTGATGATTTCCTCAGGTGTTCCGTGTTGCGTGAGGATGCGGTTGTTTAAGTGTTGGGCTGTTTCTGCTGCTGTACAATTGGTGGTGGCTGGTACAAAGTATGTCATCTTGGTGAAGCAGTCTACCATGACCAGGACTGCATTGTACAAGAGGGATGGCAGCAGTTCCACAATGTAGTCCATGGAAACAGATCTCCAAGGTCCATGGGGTATATCCAAGGGTCTTAGAAGTCCTTCAGGTTTGTTTCTGCAAGTTTTGGTCCGCCCACAGGTCTCACACCCCTTCAGGTATGCGCTTATGTCTTGGTCCATTTTTGGCCAAGCAAAGTTCCTTCTGATGCTCTGGAGGGTCTTGAGCCTACCTGGGTGTCCAGCCATCTCAGAATTGTGGTAGTCTCTCAAGACGTTGGTTCTGATTTCCCCTTCTGGTACAAAGATCCTGTTGTAGAGCATTAGTGTGGTTCCCTTCAATGAGTAGCCTTTTTGGTAGTGGGCACTATCCAAGGATTTGGAGAGGTCAGAGGTCAAGGTCTTGGTGAACTTGTCTAGTGCTTGGATTCATAGTACTTCTGGTTTTCTTGCTCTGATTTTCATCAATCCCAGGGAATGCCTAGGCTTGCTGTGTCCAAGAGAATTTGGGTGTTGTGGTCGCAAGTTTTTAGGTGGGTAGGTACCAGGTCAGTTCTTCTACTTAGGTTTTTGGGTACCATGTTCACCTTTCCTGGCTTGTAGTCTATGATCAGAGTGTATTCAGCCAGTTCTAAGGCCCATCTTGCTTGTTGTTGGTTAAGATGGTGTGGTTTGAAGAAGCAGACCAAGTTCTTGTGATCTGTCAGGACCTTTACTGGGTATTCAGCGCCACATAGGTATTGGCGCCAATGTTTCAGGGTCTTCATTATGGCTAGCATCTCCTTTTCATATATTGGGTAGTTTTCTTCCACAGGTAGCATCTTCTTGGAGTAATATGCTACAGGATATAGCATACTATCCCCTCCTTCCTGAAGAAGGACCCCTCCCACCGCAAAGTCTGACGTGTTGGTTTCCAGAACAAAAGTTTTGGAGGGATCTGGCATGGCCAGGAAGGGGGCTGAGGTGAAGGCAAGTTTCAAGGTTTCAAAGTTGGTGGTACATTCTGGAGTCCAGGCAAAGATGACCTTGTCAGAGCAAAGGCGGGTCAGGGGGAGAATAATGTGAGAAAATTTTTGGATGAAATCCCTGCAATAATTTTCCAGGCCCAAAAAACTTCTCATATCCTTTCTGCTTTTGGGCACCAGCCAAGATGTTATTGTTTCTACTTTGTCTTGTGTCATGGCAAAGCCGCCAGTCTTCACTATGTATCCCAGGAATTTGACTTCAGACTGAAAGAATTTTCACTTCTTAAGCTTAGCGTGTAAGTTGGCTTGGGAGAGTTTCTCCAGTATAAGGTCCAGGTGGCGCAGGTGTTCCTCGTGAGACTTTCTGCAGATGAGAATTTCATCCAGATATGCCACACAAAAACGGTCAAGGTATTCCCCTAGGACAGTGTTGCTCATTCTTTAGAGGGTGCTGGGGGCGTTGCAGAGGCCAAAGGGCATCACAAGGTACTCATACAGCCCATATCAGGTTTTGAAGGCTGTCTTGTACTTGTCTCCATCCTTGATTTGGATTTGGTTGAACGCATCTCGGAGGTCAATTTTTGAGTACACCTGGGCTCCAGTCAGTACATCACAGAGGTTGCCAGCATTGGGAATAGGGTAGCGGTTCTTCATTGTAATGTTGTTCAGTTTTTGGTAATTAACGCATGGACACATACCACCATCTTTTTTCCTACAAACAGCATGGGCAACAAACAGGGGGCCTTTAACACCCGGATGAACCCTTTTTTTATCATATCCTTGAGGTATGCTTTCAAGGCCTCTTGCTTGCGGTGGTTACAGCTGTAAATAGGGCCATGGTGCGGTTGAGTCCCTGGTAGTAGGTCTGTTGCAGATCCTGAATGGATTAGACAAAAAGTTGTCCATCTAGGGATTAAGCAATGGAACAATCACACAGTTGTGCTATTGCATCCTGATTCTACTAGTGATAAAGACGTTTAAAATGCCCCTAAAACAGGTGTTCAATTTGCCTTTCAAACGCGCACAAGGCACAGGCTTCACTTCTGGGATTATAAATAGAACAACAAAGTTATTAATATCTACCTCCTTAAGGAAAGCTGCAAGGAAGCAGTTGTTCTCTTGTGCAGGACTTTTAGCTGTGTCAATCCACTCTCCTCCATTTGGGAAGCTCTTCTGTCTGTGCCTCCCTGCCTCTGGTGGCAATTCCCCCCCTCACACATAAAAGTGCAATACTATCTAAATAAATACCAGTTTTGTCTATACACCTTATTATTCTTCCGTCCTTCATAGGCTGTCACTATACCATCAACAGGTATAGTATTAAGAATTAGGTCACTGACTAACTGTTTGTAGAAACTAGCAACCCTTTGCTGCAACTTTTACAACAAGGTCTATGGCGTGGTTGTAGATTGAATGACTGGATAGTTTTGTGGCTGCTTCTTCACTAAACACATGGTTCCATCTCTGTAGAAGGGTGGGCAGTATTCCCACACTAGGTTCTATCTTCATAGCCAAGAGTTTGTTGGTAGGGGGTTGGTCATGGCTCATGAAAAAGGGAACAGTGTCACAGGATTCTGGTTGGCCTAACATGGCGGTTTGCTTGCGGTAGTTCAGGATCAGGCCATGTTTGTCAGACCAGGAGTTGCCCAGTATAAGGGGGTGGGCTAGTCCTGGCAAGAGGATCAGGGACAACGGGTATACATTGTGTCCAATGGTCAACAGGAGTTCTTGTTCACACTCATAGCCAGTGTCCAAGGAGCTGTTTCCCATGATTACTTGTAGGCTGCACTCCAAGGCTGTCAAGCCTAATTCTTCTGCTAGGCTGGCGTCAATAAAACTTTTGTCCGCCCCTGTATCAATAAATGCTTCAATCTTGTGTGTGTTCCCCACTACTTCTATGGTCACTTGGATGAACTTGTAAGACTGGGAAGAAGTGTTTATTTGCACCAGTGAGATTGGGGAAGTGTTTTTCTTAGGGCAGGCTCTGGTCAAGTGGCCCGCTTTGTGGCAGTGGAAGCAGAGTCCTTCATAGTAGTGCCATTGGAGCTCTTCAGGGGTCATCCCTGTTCTGTTGGGGGTCAGTGCTTGGGGTTGGTAGGCCTGGGAGAAGCTAGAGTTCTCTTGGTTCATGCTAAGACCCTTGCACAGGGGAATTAGCTTGTCTAGGATGAGGGTGGGCGGATGGTGCTTCAACAGGTCCTTCATTGCTAGGTTGACGCCCTTCCAGAAGATAATGGCTGCCATTTTGTCCTTCAGTTGGGTGCGGGTTTTCAGTTTGAGGAATTTGTCAATATACGCTTGGATGGGTCAGGGACCTTGTCAAATTTCTAGAAGGGAGTTCAGGGTGTAGTATCTAGTGTTGCAATCTTCCCCTGTGGCCATTAACTCAGCCTCAAACTTTGCGTAGTCTAAGCAGGATTATACATCCTCAGCTGTGGCCTTGCCAAATCAGTCCAAGGCGTCCCCTGATAGCATTGAAGCAAGCCCAAAGATCTTCTCAGTGTCACTGGTATAAGAGGGGCCATTGGTAAGAAAATGCAGGCAGAGGACTGGCATGGCGCGTCTAGCTTCTTCAAGCGTGAGCTTCCCCATCTGAGGCATCTCCACCTTTGTGAGGGACTGGTTCACAATCAATTTTTGTACTTGGGAGGACAGAGCTTTGGTGGCGTCAGAGGTATTGGTGTTGGTTCTCTTTGGGTCATTCAGGTTTGTATTCTTCCAAAGGAAGAGATCAGGTTTGTGGTCATCTTATAGGTGTAATAAGTGGTTATCAATAGCAAAAGCATACAAGATGCCCCAAGAAATAACAACATCTTGGGGCTCAGGGTACCAGGTTTAATAAAGATTGCCATAATGTCAGGGATCCAGTCTTGGGCAGCTGGCCTGTTGTTTTCAGGGGTAACTCGGGCTGGGTTTTTTGCGGGCAATGCCTACCACAAGAGGGGAGCTAACTTTAAAAGGTATGAGACAGACTTCCCCACCCAAGACCATGGGCCAGCAGCCAGGATTATAGTGTCAATCACCCCTGTGAGGGTGATGTACACAATCCCAAACAGCTTGCCATTATGGCTGGTTGGGAGGTTGGGTGCGGAAGCAGGCATGGGTTTTGGTGTCACGGGCGGCTCCATGGACAGGTTTTAAGCAGGGAGATAATTGAATTTTCCTCTGAACAACTTGGGTGTTGAAAATATCCATGGGCCTTGTCAGTTGTATCTAACAGTGGATTGTATGCAGACCAGGGGATTAAGTTCAAGTATCTTTTCCGGGGTGTATTCCTTGTATTAAGACTTCAGAGGGTAGTTGGTAAAGTGAACGGGTCCAAAGGGTACACCAGGAGGAGAGAAAACAGCAGGCAGTGGGGCAGGCAGACCAGGAGATCTCAAACTGAATTGGTAGACAGCAAATACAAAATAAGGCAATAGCTGTATGAGCCAAATTAACATAACCTTTATTCAAAAATGGCAATAAGTTTGGAGCGCAGGGTCCTTGGGTCTATATAGTACCCCCCTCCAAGCTTAACACTTTCCATGGGGGGTTCATTAGGGCATTGGGAAGGCCAGGGCTGGGGGAATTGGGTGCTTGGGTCAAAAGACAGCAAAATGGCACTCAGCCCGGGAGTTCTTTCATTGGTCAAGAATCTTGATCTGGCTGCCTGATTATCTTGCTTTAGTGTCAAGGTCATGGGACTGGGTTACAGGCCCATGCCTCTTTCCTGGGTTGGCTCTTGATTGGTTGCTGGTATAGACTTTGAGTTTATGCTAATAGTTGTCAAATAAGTACCTCTATTAGGCGCAGTGATTGATCCTCCATTTGGTGCAATGATTTCTTTGGTTTGGCTCTTTTTACTGCATGGGTCAACATTCTTGGTATCAGCTTGTGGGGGCTCAATCCCACAAAAACGCAGGCAGGCGGTCCTGCAGTCCATAGGCCCAGCAGCCCTAAGGAATCCAGGTTTGGGGTTTGATCCCTGCTCCCGGCCCCAGGTTTCTAGGGAGGAAGAATTGTCAATCCTGACACCCAGCACTATCAGTGATGAACCAAGGGGTGTTGAACAAAGATAAATATTATAAAATTAGCAGAATTGGCTGCAGAGAGAAGGTAATCAAGGATGCAAGGTGCAACTATCATCTCATAACCCAAGCAAACCAAGCCAGTGAAAAATTATACTGAGATCTTCAAGGTGGTTCTTGCCTACCATCCCAAAAAGCTTGATCATCTCCAAGCTTTTCCCAGCTCTTTCAATCAAAGTTTGATTCTTTCTTTAATAAGCTCTTTTTATTTTTATTTTATTATTTAAATGTGTTTTATATAATTTCTATTTTTATTTGATATAACTGAAAGAATTACTTTTGGATATTGTAACTTCAGATCTTTACATACATTTGTTGCTACTAATTAACACCATTAATATTGTAAATTTGTAACCATTAATTACTTTCAGTCTTCTTGTGACCTTTATTTTATTTTCTATATTATTGTCAAGTTTATTCTTCTGGGAAGTATAATAAACAAAATAAAGGGGAAGATTAAGAGAATGACACTTTATTGAATATGAATATAGGCTAATATATAGTATCATGACAAGCCACATGTTGTCCATGTACGTCATGGAGGTTATGGGGCTTATCTGAGTAATGTTCCTCTTGAGTCACTAGGCTTAATCAAGTTGTGTTCCATTTAGGATCTAGATTGAGTGATCCCTGTCATATATAGTTAGTTAATAATGGTGCCACCAGTTTATTGACTGAGCGGTGAACCACTTGGTGAGCTGCTTGGGGATTTACTTGGGGAGTTAATTCCCCAAGAGGAAGTAATTGAAGATGTTGTGGCATCTCCCCCTGGGGTGCTGGAAGGTGGAGCCTTGGGAACCTTCTTGAGAGTATCTGGTATACAGGCTTGATACTGATCCAGTTTGGCGTTGGGAACAGGCAGCCTTGAATTTTGGTGAGCTGTCCTTGCCTCACACAGACAAAGTCAATCATGATGCATATGCTTTAGTTTGATTCAAGCTCCAATCCCTTTGATGAGGTAGGTGTTATTGGGTTTCACCTCCATGACAATGCCTGGTCTGCGTAATCCTGGGTCTAATTTGTGTTGGGTTGTGATTGATAACCCAGATTTGTCTCCGACTTGGAATCTTTCTTTTTGCAGTGGGATTGCTTCCTGCTGAACCCTTTGTTGTTCCATTGTCTCTTGGTCCTTTCTGGCTTGTAGTACTTTTGAATCATTGCTGTCTGGTATCTTCTTTGGAAGTGGCAGTTGTGGTCCCGTGATTGTACTGAAAAGTGAGGGTTTCTGACCATAGATAAGTTCATAAGGGCTTTTGCCTGTATTGCAGTTGACTCATGTTCTGCAGACCATAAGGGTGGTTCTTAACATGTCAACCCAGGATTTTGGATTGTTGGCAGATAACTTACTGACAGCTTCCACTAGAGAGCTGTTTAGTTGTTCTACATGTCCATTTGCTTGTGGGTGGTAAGGGCTGGCTGTGACGTGTTTTATTCCATTTTTGGCAAGATAGATGTTGGTGTCAATAGCTTTGAGTTCAGTGCCTCCATCTGTGATTAAGAGGCCAGGCTTCCCAAACTTAGCTATGATCTCTTTGCCAATGAATTGTCTTATGTCATTGCCTTTGTGTTCTTTTGTGGCTTGTGCTACAGGCCATCTGGTTGCATAGTCAATGGCTGTGATGATGTACTTTTTGCCTTTGCTTTCACCAGGCATAGGTCACACAATATCTAACAACCATACCTTGAAGGGTTGTGTGATAAATATGGGTACTACTGACTTGGGTGGAGCTTTGGTTTGGGCGTACTTTTCACAGACCTTGCATTGTTCCAGTACTTTTCTGATATCATCTAGCATGTTAGGCCACCAGTAGCGGGTCTTGAGATATTCATGCAAGTTTCTGCTGCAGGTGTGTCCCAAGTCTCTGTGATAACAGAGGATTGTGTCAATCTTTTGTGTTGACAGAGCGTAGGGTACAGTGTCACCATTTGGAAGGATTTAGTGGAGGGTACCATATACATTTTTGAACAGATGTTTGTTCTTGAGGACTTTCTCTTGGATGTCCATTGGGGTGCCAGGTGAGAACCCTTCCTGGAGATTCCCCATGATTAACATGGGCCAGTTGGGGTTGCCATCAGTGCAAAGGATGTGTTTATTGTATAGCCTTGATAGGACGTCTGCATTAAGCATCTCTTTTACTGGCTTATATTCAATTTTCATTGGGTACCTCTGGATGAGGCTCATCTACTTGGCTTGTCTTCTTGACAAGTGTTGTTGTGTTTTGAAGAATATTAATGATTTGTGGTCAGTGAGTACCTTGAACGTCTGGGCTCCTTCTAGATAGCATTGCCATTTCATGAGGCAGTGTATGATGGCAACCAACTCCTTATTGTGTATAGGGTATCTTTGTTTGCCGTCTGATAGCTTCCTGGATTCATATGCCACGGGGAGGAAGTCTTTCTGGGCCGTTTTGATACAGAGGACTCCTCCTATGGCATAATCAGAGGCGTCGGTTTCTAGCTCATAGATACTCTCCCGGTTTGGGTATTGCAGGATGGGGGCAGTAACTATGCGCTCTTTCAGTTGGCGGAAATGTTGGTCTTGTAACAGTGTCCAGACAAACTTGGTTATTTTCCCAGTGATGGCTGATAAGGGAGCTGTTAGGGCGCCCCAGTCAGGAATGAACCTGTGTACATATGCTACCATTCTAAGGAAAGTGTGAAGCTTGCTCTTGTTCCTTGGGGCTGGCATCTCTGTTATAGCGCATATTTTGTCTGGGTTGGGTTTTATACCGTCCTTGCTAATGATATGACCAAGAAAGGGGAGTTCAGTTGAGAAGAACTCGCATTTGGATGGTTTGGCAATTAGTTGGTTTTCTTGTAGGGTACAGAGGACTGCACGGACGTCTTCCAAGTGTTGTTGTAGGTTGGGACTGTAGATGATGATGTTGTCTAGGTAGATGATTGCTCTTTTACCAATGTGTTCCTTGAATAATTCATTCATGAAGGTTACAAAGGTGCTGAGAGTGTTTGTCATGCCAAAATTGAGGACAACACATTCAAAGGATCTGTATTTAGTCCAAAATGCAGTCTTTGAAATGTCTTCAGGTTTCACGCAAATTTGGTGATATCCTGCTGTCAAATCAATTTTTGTGAAGATTTGGGACCCCCCCCCCCAGGGCATCAAAAAGGTCATCAATTAGGGGCAGGGGATACCTGTTCTTTATTGTGACCTTGTTGAGGGCACTGTAGTCTATGACCAGGCAGAGGCCTCCATCTTTCTTTGTCACAAAGAAGACAGAAGCACCAAAGGGTGATTTTGAGGGTCTGATGAGGCCTTTCTTGAGTGCTTTGTCAAAGTAGGCTTTCAGCATGTTGTCTTCTTGTGGTGTGAGGCGTTAGATTGGTTGTTCTTTAGGCACGCTACCCTTTAGGTCAATCTCATGTTGTATGCCCCAATCAGGGGGCAGCCTGGGTAGTGATTCTTGGAATACAGAGGGAAATTCATTGACTAGCTGGTCTCTAATTGGATTTTGTTTGTGTTGAATTTCTGTGTTTTTGAAGTGGATGAATTCATATGTACATGTGCTCCAATTGATTTTGCTGATGCCAGTTTCTTTCTTCATTTCCATGATCTTTACAAATATGTGGTCCCTCATGAAATTGTCAAGATGTGTCAGGTACATGTGATGGTGGACTTCTCCTTGCTGGATAGTGAGGGTGGCACTGTCCCAGTCTATGTGAGGTTTTATCTTTTGCATCCAATCTAGCCCAAGTATGATGTTGTATTTGGGAATTGGAATGATGGGGCCACTAATTGTTGTTTGGACGTCTCCAATTTGGGCCCTGAAAGGTCTGGTCTTGTGGGTAACTGGTGTGCTGCGGTTGTCTGCCATGATGACCCTCTTGATGTTACTTCAAATGATAGGTAACTTCATGAGGTCTACAAAATTCTTGTTAATAAGCAACTGATCAGCTCTAGTGTCAAATAGCGCTGTGCCCTGGTATCTGCAAAAATGGAAAGGATAGATAAGGAGTTTATTTCCATATTGGGCGGCAAACAGGAGAGGGTTGCTAGAGGGAACCTGGATCATGGTGATTGAGTCCACGTCCTGTTCTCTGTATGAGTCTTGTGAAGAGGGGGGGGCTTGCCTAAGCACTCCCCTGAGCTTTTCCCTCTTTGTTGGTATCTTTGGTGCTAGCCTGGTTGGCTTGTGCAGTGCAATTTCCATTTTGAGGCTGGGTACTGTTGGCTCGGTTGTTTTGCTTATTGGGGCAAGTCCCTCTCTTAACTGTGGGGTTTTCCTTGCGTTTGTTGGAGGCGTGTAGACCCTCAGACTTCTGAGCTGTGCGTTTTCCCTCCAGGAATACATCCTTGAGGTTCTTTCAATGGATCATGTTGAACTGACGTCTAATATGCATAGGAAGGCCATTGTAGAAGTCCAGGTGTGGTCCAGGTTCATCAAAGTTGATGGTGTTGGGTGCACAGTCATGTAGTCCTTTGTATGTGGCAATGTATTCCTCAATAGTTCCTGTCATTTTAAAGGTTTGGAGTTTGGTCATGATCACCACGTCTGAGTCCTTCATGGAGAACTTTTTGAGGAATGCGGCTTTGAACAGTTCCCAGTTTTCCGTCTGGTCAGGATGTTGAGTTAGCCATTTGGTAACAAAACGTGATGCAGTCCCTGTGACGCAGAGGGCAATTTTACTAACCCAGAGTCTTTGAGGATATTCCACTTGTTCAAATTTGCTCTCAGTACTGTTGATCCAAAGAGAGGCGTTCTCACGGCGTAGTCCTGCAAAGGCGCCAATCTCAGCGGTACGTAAGTGTTGAAACACGATATTGGGTATCTCAGGTTGCGTAGGTGCTGTTGTGGCTGGCGTGGTAGGAAACAGTCTGCAGGTTTTGAGCGTGTTGTACTGGTCAATGGGTACAAGGAGATTATTGTAGATAAAAGGTCCTGGGGGACGTCTTGTCCTACTTCATAATCTCTCCAACCGTTAGGGAGTGACACTGCTTGGGTTCTTTTCTTGGGAGGAATTTTTCCTTTGAGTTGAGTAGATATGGATAACCTACCTGTGCTACCACTGTCAAGTTTATACTTCTAGGAAGTATAATAAATAAAATAAAGGGGAAGATTAAGAAGAGAATGATACTTTATTGAATATGAATATAGGCTAATATTTAGTATTATGACAAGCCACATGTTGTCCATGTACGTCATGGAGGTTATGGGACTTATCTGAGTAATGTTCCTCTTGAGTCACAAGGCTTAATCAAGTTGTGTTCTATTTAAGATCTGGATTGAGTGATCCCTGTCATAGATGGTTAACTGATAATGGTGCCACCGCTTTATTGACTGGGCGGTGAACCACTCAGTGAGCTGCTTGAGGATTTACTCAGGGCGTTAATTCCCTGAGAGGGAGTAATCAAAGATGTTGTGACATTATATGGTTTTTTG
Organism: Entomophthora muscae; assembly: GCA_014839935.2. NCBI lineage: Eukaryota > Fungi > Entomophthoromycota > Entomophthoromycetes > Entomophthorales > Entomophthoraceae > Entomophthora > Entomophthora muscae. The sequence continues at coordinate 362,564 of QTSX02000760.1, read as the reverse complement.
CATCAAATATTAAATACCCACTTTGATTTTGTTTTTGCTATTTGCAATAGCATGGTTTGATATTTATAGCTACTCATTTTTGAGATAGCATTTTTAAAATGGCATGATTTGATATGCTGTTTTTGATCCAATATTGTCACCCCTAAATTATATAAATGATATAATAAAAAGTTCCAAAAGGTTCACTAAGAAGCCATCTGTTTATTTAGTTTGTCTTCTTGCTCCAAGAAGAGGTTCATAAAATAACTTTATATAGTATCTAAATAATGATGCAAGTATAAAAATATGTGTTCAAATTTATACAAAACAAATGTGAAATAGAGCTTGTAACTGTTTTAACTCTGTAATATGAAGGTTAGTAATGTGAAATTGAATATGCCTGATCTTAAATAATAACTTTTTAAGCAAGTTTTGCAGGTTAAAATGGTACACTGACTTATATATCCTTTTATTTACGTGGTTATTAAAGGTAAAATAGCCAAAATGACTGTTCATAATTTATATTAGATACTCATGTATTTGGTATATGTAGTCTTAATTTTATAACTTAAAATTAAGAAACACGTTCCAAGTAATGTAGTATAATCAACTCCTCTTTGATTTATCAAGGTGGTATAAAAGGTAAGCACTTTCCCTATTAAAACCCATAAACCCATTTAGGGATTTCGAGAGAGATTTCTACATTAATGAAATTTCTAGATAGATTGAAAGCTTAAACCTTATTGAGATAATTTTCAAAGGGCGTAAAAAGCTGCATTTTAGTCTCTAAAGGACTATTTAAAAGCGGCCAATAAATTCCAGTAAAATAGTTTAAGATACTTAAGAATTAATGCATTTAGCGCTTTAATCAACAGAATCATTTAAAAACAGAAAGTTTTAGAAGATATAAATTTCAATAAAAAACTATTACAAAGTGCATTGTTACAAGAAATAACCACTTATTAAGTAGAGGTCAGGCTTTTAAACTTTTATTACAACCAAAATATACATCCCAGTTGCTATCATAAATCATAATATACAGGGGCGCTTAGCAAGTCACCCCATGATGTATCTAACATAATATCACTTCTCAATTGCCTTGACTTACAGTATCTCATATGGGCTAATGAGGAGCAAATCTAATTACAATATTGACCCCAACAATGTACTTATATAGAAATGTGAACTTATCTAGATTACCAAAAACAAGTGTCCCCCTTAGTGACCCAATGTCCCTTCACCACGGTATAAGCACTACCATTATTCCAATAAAGATCAGATTGTTCCTCATCTATTTTCTTTTCGTGGACTGATGTCTTCCCCAAGTCCAATGCTTAACTATAACTAGTTTGGTTGAAATAATTTGCCAGTTCTGTATTATTAAAACCATTTACCCCCAGAAATAGAAGTGTATGGCTTGTGAAAGAAACTTTGAATATTGCCCATGTAAATGCTGGTAACCCCAGTATAATTCAAGGATTTAAACGCTTAGAGCATTTCTAGATATTAAGAGGACTTGGACAAGCCTTTTGATTGGCTGATTTGGCCGAGTTATTTCCTATTATGCACTTAACTATATAAAAGTTGTGGCTAAAATGCCATCTAAAAAAGAACCTAAGCCGACCTAAAGGATAAATTACCCATCATGATTATTTTTTCAGCATTAGCGTTGAACTGGTGGCACTTGTTTAAATGTCTTCTAATTGACTGGGAGGAGCAAGATTTGCTTAACTTGATTAATTTATGTTTACTGGTGAATTATGCAGCAGATGTTTGCCAGGTTAGTAAAAAGCTGACAGATTATGGCAATTTTTTGCTATTTTCAAAGTATATTATATTTAAACTGTTTTATTAGTTGATTAGTGATACAAAAAATTTTTATTTTAAGGGCGGAAAGCTAAGTGGGGTTTCTGTAGTTGAGATGTGCTTTATAAATTAGTTTTAAAATTTCAACTGTTACCTTATGCAGTTCCAACAGAACCTGATAAGTTTGGACAACTAGGCGGAGGGATCTGTTCCGCAAGCCTATTTGTGTGTTAGTTAATTATAGAACTTTCTTTACCTTGAGTAACCGAGGACTATCGCTTTCTTTGATATCGTTACCGGCGAGTAGCTTTGACAAGCGTCTAAGTAAAAAACAAGAAATGCAAAGTGCTTCAACTATGTTACTCTTACCTTTTCCAGAACCAGGAAAGCTCTTATATAAAAAAATTGAATAAAGAAAATATATAAACTTCCCTGGTGTATTTGTGTGCAGGAAACCTGAGCTATTCCTCAACGCAACATAGTCAGTGGCCAGGCTTAAATCCCGATAGGAAAGTAGGATTTGCTTTATATCAAATGTGATATTCTTGTCTGGCTGGGATCTTTTCGAGGAGGCCTAGCAGTTGGCTACACCGTCAATCATGTCGGCGTCAAACTGGTTGGCTTTATCGAAAGAAAAAGAAGCCCATACCAAGTGACAAATGCCTTTATTGTGGTATGGGCAGAAGGAAAGGGGTTTGCCAGCCATTTTTATTCCTATGCTCAGTCAGCTGAGATCCGACAACTAATTTGTCAACTGTACCTCCAGGTTTCTAAGTGCTACCTAGCCTGTGCCGCCAGAGGAATAAGAGAAGTTGGCTCTGGAAAATCCTTTATATATTGTCCAGCCAAATTAACATGACTCTTCATTGATTGACCATATTTTGGTTCTATTACCCCAGTATTACTCTGAAAGCGACCAATGATGACTATTTAGTTCAAGTAAAAATGATTGGCTTGTTTATTCTGATTTCTTTGTTTTGAATTGTAATAATAGGATGCTCCACTCAGATTCATAACCTGATCCAAGTGACTACAATAGTTATAGAGCTATTCTATACATCGCCTGATATAATTGGCTGTATATGTTTCAGAGTTAATGTATGCATTACCTGATCCGAGTAGTTGCAGGTGTTTCAGAGGTGATGGATGTATTACTTGATCCGAGTGGCCGTAGATTTTCTAGAGTTTACCCTGCTTGTTATTCCATCATCAAATACTGTTCCCCTTAAAAATACTTCATCATCCTGCTAAGGATGTCAATGGAGTAAACTGGCAGTAGTAATATTAAAATTCAATCAAATGAATTTTACATAATATGAAGTATCTAGATAGAATTTTTAGACAATTCCGATCAAAATAGTACCAAGTTTGATGACTATGACTGCTCTGGATGCTCAGATACAGAGTAAAAACTGAAATCGAGCTCAGTCATAACCATAAGGCCAGGATTCAATTAAATAATATGGAATTCAACATTAATACACTAAAAACTATGAAAACAACATATCTCTGCAAATACTAAGCCGGTCTTAATGCCCAATAGCTTATTTAAAAGCTACAGATCATCTCTCCACAATAAAGGTTTTTAGAAAATCAAATTTTAAATTACTAATTTATATTTTAGCATTACTAAAGTTAATAGTTTTATTTTATATATTTAAGGTTTTTATTTTTTAATTATACTTGGAATATGCAACTTAATTCTAAATAAATTGAAGCTAAATTAACTTTTTTTAAGAAAGCATGTTTAAATAAGATTTTTTATATTGTTTTATGTCAAATATCCTAACCTAAAAACCAAACCAAATAAATTGAATTTATATATTAGATTCTTTTTTATATCTATCAGTGGACGGAGAAGTCACCTAGCAAATATAATGGAATTTTTTATATCTCTCTCGTTGGGTATTGGCTTCAGTATACTCTTTATCAAGTTGAATCCTCCTGACGAATTCCTTTTCATTGCCCCCAGAAACTCCTCAGCCTTTTCCGCCTATCACATCTCACAACTAACTTTGAAAGCTTGATGTTTTTTTTGGAAAAATAAACATGATTTTTTTGGATTTTATAAGAATTGTATCAATGGGATTGATATTTAGTATGTGCTTTTAAAAATCAAAATTATCCGAGGATAAATGTGCCAGATTTAAAACAATTTTAAAATGGCTTATTATCTCAAAACAGTCTAATAAGGGAAAAACTTTCAATACTTGATAGAGCCAATCAGAAAAGATGTAATCAAAATAAGGAAGAAAATCTAAACCATTTCACTTGGAAGCTGATTACAATATGTGACTTCATTTTGATGAGTAAATATGTACTATTTGAGAAAGATAAGTGTTTCTGATAAAGGTTTTTATTGTCAGATTTCTTATAAAATCCAAAATCTGTAACCAAAAAACAACCCAATTTTATAAAATAAAATCAGATGGTAATAACTATTAAAGCCCAAGAAAAAAGAAACAAGCACCATTCTTTTAATTAGCAACAACTTTGTAGCACTTAAAGGTTTTAAAGTAAAACTTTCAAAGTAAATCAAGTTAAATGTTGGAATTATTTGCAGACTACACATAAAATAAAAACTACCATACTTAAATTAAAGCATTTTAGAAGAAGTTTTAATAATTGTGAGAGGATAAGTCTTAATGACAATAAACAATTTACCATACAATAAATATCTCTTGTTATTCATTTTATATGTAGTCTGTTGAATAAATATTATGTTTCCCTGATTTCATAGCTTAACCGTTAAATGTCAACTTTGGGATTTTTAAAATATTGACCAATTTTCACTCAGAGAATTGATAGAAATTTTTTTTAATGCATCAGGTACATACTTAATTTTTAGTTATGAGTTGATATTAGTATGTCTATTTTTTCTTTAGGTAGTATTATTTTGTACCTGAACTAAATATAGTTTAGTGCTTGGATATTTAGACAAGACAGCAGTACAAGATGAGACCTGGAAGGAATTTTTAATAGGATTATCTTTGTCAGGCTTTTGGAATAGTGTGGTAAACTTGATCATCATTCTCTTGACTGATTGATTAAAAACAACCAATTTCCATAGAGCTACCAAGCTTACAAAAGTATCAGCTGATCTTGTTCCTGGCTTTGAGTAATCAGCACTCTTATTATTACTCCAAAGATTGATCCTGGTACAATAATGGTCTTCTAATTGGACCAAACCTAAGTAATCAAGCTTGATTATTCCTGACTACAATCACAGAATGCTCATAAGCCAATAAGACTGAGGGTTCTCAAATAATAATGCAAGTTGGCTACTGCCAAACATTTGCGCCTGAAGACACATTGAAACCTACAATTAATATAGAAGGTCAATCAGAAGAATACTGTATAATACAAAAACCCAATTGACAGGGAACCAAACTCACATATGAATGATTAAAAACAGGATACTGCCAAGACACTATCAATATAGACTGAGGCCAATAATCCATCAAAGTCCCATGCCAGACCTGCATGGCTGCCTAACTCTGGGGGCTGAAACTAGTAGTCTGGGGAACAGATAGACTGACTAGTAAGAGTTGGAAGCGTCAGATAACAATCTGGCAAGAGGGCTTATTCACCCTATATAAAGTGCTCTCCTGACTAGGGATGAAGCAGAATTATCACCCTTTAAGATAGATATTGAAGATCTCTATTATTGTTGTTGTGAATGCCGCCATTCACCGTGTTTTGATTTTGCCTTTGATGGGTTATTTTGAGGACAAATCTCTCTCTTTTGCTTCCGCCCTTCAAAATTAGTCTGGCTCTGAATTGGGAAATTCAATTGTTCACTTCCTGATTCTGCGCAACTCACTTGCTCCACTTATGCTTGTGACAAGTGATCCTACTGTCCATGTACTGTTTTGTGGTAAAGCTACACAGTATATATTCCATTTCTTATTCACCAATAAAAAATAAGTTCTATTCACATTTTTATCCTTGTGTCTTACAGCACTTTAGCACCTCTCTCTAACCACAACTAGTAGAGATTATTTATTTAGGGCCACAAGGTAATTGCATAGCCTTCCCTACCATTCTAACTGAGACTTAGTACAAATCCGATCCTAAGGTTAGGATTCCCTGTTGTGACTTTGTACCACGCCTCAGATCACAACAAAATGATGCTCACTACAGGGGCTGTAAACCCCTTGGTTACCCCCTTTGCAACCACATTTTTGGGGGTTTTGCCTCCTCCTATACAAGAGCCAAGTCCACCTGAAATCACCTGTACTACTATTGAGGAAGACATTGCAGACCCACCTATTGTCCCTACTGTGTTGAACCTTGGGAATGGTCCCTGCCTAGTGGCCTAACCTTTGGTTACCCCTGACTTGGAACAAGTCATGGCAGTAGCCCTGGAGTTAGCCCGTGATGGGGCCATCCCTTGCCTCCAGCTACAGTTCAGTCAAGCAGAATACTATGAATTGATTGTGGCTCCACAATTTCCACAACATCTCCTCTTAGTGGCTGGCTCTGCTGAGCACCTATTGTCATCTTTTGTACAACCTGCCTTAGCCCACCATCAAATGGTGTTAGGGCTCCACGTTCAGGAGATTTCATCTCTATAAGCAGCTGTCACTCATCACTGGGATCAGTTTGTGGCCTACTAACAGTGAATTCACTCCCTGTTTTCCTTGGTATCAGACAATCAGCGCAACTCTGTCACCTCCCAGACCCGCTTGGTAAATTCCATTGAACAAATGCGCCAGTCTATTCCTGAATAAATTAGGAAGTGTCTACATGAGTTTCATCAGTTGGAACTGCTCAGGAAAGCCTAAGTAGACTCTACCTTGAACACCTATCTCACTGATTTTGAACAAATTGTACAGCAGCTTAATGTGTAAGCGCTACCTCTTTGAGCAGCTGCAACAAGTAGCAGACCTTGCTGCTAGAGGCCTTTGTGAGCTCAGTGAAGAATTTAATCAAAAAAGGGTTGTCACTGCTACTGCTATTGCCAAGCTCCAGACTCAGGTGAATGAATTATCTACGCCCAAGCCAGATGCTCCACCCTCTCCCCCATCTGACAATTTTTGGATAGAGAGCAGAGACTATGGGATGTCATTCAAGAGCTACAAGCGTCTACCCATAGTCAAGGTTGCCTGCTAAAGTGCCTCAGCCTGATCCACAGGTGCTTGCTTTGACAACCCAAGTTGCTGAGCTATAGCAAGAGCTTGCTGCCCTACACAAAATGGTGGCAATTTCTGCTAGTTCAGTTGGAGTTGTTAATTAAGATGGCTGTTGCCCTGGCCTGTCAGGAGCCCCTTAAATCCAATGTGCTAGAGATTTGATTGCTCTAGCCAATGAGGTGGACCATTTGAAACAAGACCACACCAACCTCAATAGAGACATGTAATAAATGAGTGAATTGATTGACTCAGTAAATGACAGGTTTGCTCCTTGCCTCTCAGTGGGGCCTTCCCTTACTTCCCAGCTGGCCGAGCTTTCCACAGTAGTAACAACACAAGGACACCACCTAGATGTTACTGAGCAACAGAAAACTCTAGCTAATAACACAAATACCCGCACTGCAGAGACCCTGATCACTATTTAGGAAAGTGTTTGTCAGCTGTGGGCCAGGCAACCCTCCTCCAAGTCTGAAGCAGAATTCTCCCTGTGCATAAATGTACTTGATAGCAACAATGTTGGCCCAACTCCAGAAGAACATTTCAAGCCTATCTTTAAGCAAGTCTTTGACCCCAAAACCTCAACTATTGTGGCTTTCCTAACTATCTATGAAACTGCCATGAGAAGAGCCACATATAGGGTTAAGAAGGAACACATTCTAACCTGTCTGCACCCAACCTGCCAAGAGGTAGTAGTGCCAGAGCTGCCCACCATTGAGACTTGAGAAGATATGAAGCAGCATCTGATGGATGAATTTGGTGGTGACCTTAGTCTGGAAGTGAAGAAGGATTTCTTCATGCACATTGCTTTCAAACCTAAGGAGACTCTAGCTGAATTTGCAGATAGATTCTACATGAAAGGACAGCAATTAATAAGAGCAGACAATTGACAGCCCATGAAGCTTACATTGCTTGTGCTCAAGCCCTCAAGGTGAACCAGCTTCTGTGCCTTCATTTCAAGGCTCATAAGGCCATGCTTTCCTCTATGAAGAGCATAAAGACGCTGTTGTAGAATATGTACCTTACTCATTCTGGAGTGGTTGTGCAGGGGAATTTTGCCGCCTCTAATTCTAGTTTCTCTTCCTGTGGCCCTTGCATCCTCACAATAAACTTAAAAAATCCTCCTAGACATCAAGGTTACTACAACTGTGTCCAGATAGGTCACCATTCTCAAGTCTTCACCAATCCTTGGGTTGAAGGGGCTGATCCCAAGGAACAGGCAGGAAAAGAACAGTCAACCTAGAGGCGGAGACACTCTATGTTGACAATTCTTCCCTGTCTCCTTCAATCCCCCCTTCATTGCTGACTCTGAACTGCTGACACTGAGTCTCCTCCCATTCTGCTATTGTTGGAAGATATCTCTGACGACTCTGACTTGGAAAATTCTGATGTTGATGACCCTGACGCTTACAGGTATTCAGTTCTTGCTGTCCCTGAAACTATTGTGATCCCTTATAAGTTGTGTTCTGGGAAATCTACAACAACTGCCAAGCCACTACCTGAAGCCAAGAAGGTTGTCTCTTGCCCTTACCTTAATCAAGCTAATAGGTCCCCTGTTCTTGTAGAGTCATCCAAAGAAGCTGCTGAGGTTGCTGACGCTGTATTCAAGAACCTTTCAGTCTTGCTTCCTCTCCAGACTGTCTATAAGGAGTTTCCAGGCTTAAGATGCATGATCAAAAAGTGGGACAAAGAGCTAGCAGAAGCCCAGGACATCCTGGCTGTCCTCTCTTTCTTTGGTTGTACTACAAATTGTGTAGAGATATCCATCCAAAAGGTGAAAATCAAGGCTGTCTTAGAAACAGGGTCTCCTGTTAATGTTGTCTCCTCAAAGCTTGTCAAGAAACTCAAACTTGCCCCTGACCTTAATTACCACCAGTTGTATGGCACAGCTGGGCTATCCATGACTCGCGCTATAGGGGCTTATTCCGCCCTTCCCATCCAGTTTGGCAAACTACTCTTGACCGTGCCTGCTGTTTTCTTGGGGAATGAGAGTTACGGCCTCCTAGTTGGTACCCAATTCCTTAGGGAATACAATGGGATAATCAACTTGAAGGATGGCTACCTCTCCATCCTAGGATACAAAGTCCCTCTGATCTTTGAAGAGCCTGCCAAAGTCCCAGGGAAGCACCTCAAGACATATGCCTTAGAGTATCCCACTGGTGTTTTCACTCTAAAATACCGTACCCACTCATCCAACATGAAGTGTCCGCCTATGGCTTGCCCTGCGTCTGAAGGGATTCCTCTCCTGACCACTTCCTTTCTAATCATTCCCCCTGGATCTCAAGCTATCCTAGACTCCCAAATATCTTAAAAGCTACCTGAGTGTACATTTCTAGAGTTATACTTTCCTCCCTCTCTAGGACGTAACAAGCCCTACCTATGCCCGGGAATCTTGGATGTCTCTCATAAAGACTGTGATGCCAGAAAATAGCACTCTAAGGTGAAAACGCCCATGTGCACTACCAAGAGTGCTCTGTCCACAGTACACCATCTTATGTGCACTATCCAAGGTGCACTACCTAATGTTCACAGGTATCAGATCCTCTATTCTGATGATGGAACCCACTCATCTGATAGTTGAACCTCTTGAAACCTCTGGATTCTCTTATGCTACAAATGCTATGTGTGTCTGATACTCTTGATCATACATTATCAATTCATTTCCCTTAAGCTTATTCCTTACTTTCATCTAAGTACACAATGATACCTATATAAGTCCCTCATCATTCACAATAAACAAGACCCTTTTTACCCTTTTTACCTATACCTTCTGACATATATTGCGCTTTGCACTTGGCTGGACATTTCTACTGTTTAGATAGTGTCCTTTAACCAGGTCCTTCCTCTGGAAGCCCCTGCTATTCCTGTTGCAGAGACCAAAGGTGACAGAAAGGTCCCCCTGCTATACTAGCACCCCTATCAGGCTAGTGTCCCAGGCCCAACCACAAGTGCTATCCCCTCCTTCTTCCCTTGTGGACTTAGGAAACCTTGGTGTATACCTGCTGCCTCCTGTTCTTCTGATAGTAAGAGCAAGGTCCAGACAGTCCTGTCTGTTTCCCCATAACTTATGTTATAGAATACCATTATTGGTATGAGTTATCTGTACTGTGGTATGTACTATAGATGTTCTACCAATATCTTCACAGATATAGATTAATATATTGCTAAGATAGTGTTTCACTACAGTAAGTGCTATAACCTATCTGTGTTCCTTTCCAGAACACATCCTCCTGCCTCTATCCTTCACCCTCCTATCAGGTATACGAGACAGACCCCTGTCTTCCTCCTCTCATAAGTGCTATTGATTAGCACCTCCCCTCTCAGTGCCCACTAAGTCCTTCTGGTAAGGACTTCCCTGAGTTGACCTTAGAGGCCCCATAGAAAAGTACCACAAATACCCTGTTCAATTGCTGGTTGCCAACTTAACCGTTCTCCCCATTCAAGTGTCTAGAGGGCAGGTTGTTGGCTATGGCAAGTTATTGAATGCTCCCAATATCCTATTGCTACATCCCTTTGGCACATTTCAGAATTTCAATTTACTTGAAGACAAACCCAAAGCCCTGTCCTTGTTCACTACTCAAGATTTCCTGCAACTATCCCCAGTACAACAGAAGGAGGTGCTTGATTTGCTGGATCAATTTTCAGATATCTTTGCTAAAGATAGCACTGACTTCAGCCTAGCCAAAGGCATCATTCACCAGATTGATACTGGTGACGCTCCCCCCTTCTGCGCTAAACCCTATTGCTGCAGCTGCGTGGAAGACGCTCAAGCATCTAAAGAGCTCAAGCAACTATTAGAAACTGGACTATTGGCTCCTTCCCAGAGTCTATGGGCCTCTAGCTTGATTATAACAAAGAAGAAGGATGGAGCTCATTGTATTGTGATGGATTACCAACACTTGAACTCCTTAACCAAAAAGGATTCCTATCCCCTAACACGCATTGATGATGCTCTCTGCCGCCTTGGCAGCTCCAAGTTTTTCTCTGCTATGAATTTAGCTTCTGGATACTGACAAGTTGATCTCTCTCCTAAGGATAGACAGAAGCCTGTGCTCATCACTTCCAAAAGACTTTTTGAGCCTACATGCATGCTGCAAGGACTCTGCAATGCCCCAGCTACTTTCCAACAAGCCATGGACTCCATCCTCTGTGATTTAAAGCTCTCATGTGTCCTAGTGTACTTAGACAATATAACAGCCTTCAGCACTACCTTTAAAGATCACCTGGCTCATCTCAAGGAGGTGTTCATAAAGATTTGTGAGGCCAGACTTAAGTTAAAACCATCTAAGTGTGCTTTCTTCAAAGAATGCCTTGAATTCTTGGGCCATGAGGTGACTCAGACAGGAATCCGCCCAATGACCAAGAAAGTTGAGGCCATTGACAAAATGCTTCCACCCACCAATCTATGAGAAGTTCAAGTCTTTCTGGGCATGATGGATTACTACAGGCAGTTCATTCCTGACTTTACCAATAATAGCAAATATTTTGTCAAGCTGTTACGCAATGTCCCTTTCAAATGGACTGCTAGCCAGCAACAGGCCTTTGAGACCCTCAAGCAAAAACTCAAAGAGGCTCCCGTCCTAGTGTACCCTGACTACAATAAGGAATTCATTCTTTACACTGATGCTAGTGATATGGCTATTGGAGCCATCTTGGCTCAACTAAATGATGAGTGTGTGGACCACCCTGTAGCTTATACTTCTTGTGTCCTAAACAAGCATGAGAAGATTTACACCGTCATAGAGAAAGAATGTCTTGCTGTGTTGCATGCTGTCAAGCAGTTCTGCCATTGTGTATATGGCACTAATTTCACGGTGGTCACCAACCATGCTTTGTTTAAGTGGTTACAACAGCTTAAGGAACCCAAAGAAAAACTAGATAGATGGGCTCTCTGCCTGCAAGTCTACGGCTTCACAGTACTACACTGTCCTGGGATTCAACATCAGGACGCTGATGGATTATCCAGAATGCCCATCCTTACTCTACACCCTGCTGAGGCTGATTGATTATATGGAATAATTAGATATCCTTCCTCTTTAGAGAATAAGATGAAATAAGTTTGTATTGCCCTATCCAAGCTATCTGAAGACACACTTATTTGGGAAAATCAACTCTTCAAGAAAGTATGAGACCAATACCTGCCTTATGTACGGCCTAGTCTTTGCCTTTTGTTAGTGCTTCAAGCTCATAAAGAGACAGGACATGGAGGCATCACCAAGATCTATGACTGGCTCCAGAAAAACTATTTCTGGGAAACCCTTTGTCTGCTGATTCCAGACGTCATAGCTAGTTGCCACAAAGGCCAGCTCCAGCAACCTTGAGCTGCCTCTCACAATTTCAAGCTTTCCCCCCAACATGCATTTCACACTATCAGCATTGACACTATAGGGCCTCTCCCCTGCTCCTGCTCTGGTTGCTGCTTTGTCCTAATTGCTGTTGATCATTTTAGCAAGTGAGTAGAAGCTTGCCCTACTAAAGACATCACTTCCAAGACAACTGCCACCTTCCTGTTGCAAGACGTTTTCTACCACCATGGCTGCCCTCAAGTGTTATTGTCTGATAATGGGGCTAACTTCAACGCCAAGTTTATAACCTCTGTTGTCGAGGTCTTGGGATCTCACCAGTCTTTTTCTTCCCCCTATAATTCTTCTACTAACGGGGCGGTTGAGCGTGCAAATTTGACTCTGGTTTCTATCATGTGGAAACTCACTTATTCTGACGCTGCCAACTGGGATCTATACTTATCTGCTGCTCTCTTTGCTTATTGCCTTAGCAAGCATCATGTCACCAGGTATTCTCACTTTGCTATGCTGTATGGGTGTGAGGCTACCACTCTGTATCTTCTGGGCCCCCTACTATCCTCTGATAAGGCTATGAACCCTGATGACCATATCAAAGATCTAGTCAACCGCATCATTGATATACAGGCTAATGAATACACTTATGTGTATAAGGCCAAGATACTTGAGCTCTCTCCTAACAATACTGGACGCTCTCCCTTGCCTGAGTTCAATATTGGGGGCCACGTTCTCTACTATCAGCATAGAGTAGGAGGACACATTCTAAGTTAGATACATTATGGATTGGATCTTTATAAGTAACCTTCAAGTGAGGGTCAGAGTACACTGTGAAACTCCTCTCTAGTGGTCAACTGTTTGCCCAAGTGCATGCCAAGTTCCTTCACAAGTACCACCCCCTAAGGCCAATCTCAAGGAGGGCAATGTTGTGAATGCCACCATTCACCATGTTTTGATTTTGACTTTGATGGGTTATTTTGAGGACAAATATCTCTCTTTTGCTTTGGCCCCTTGAAATGAGTCTGGCTCAGAATTAGGAAATTCAATTGTTCAGTTTCCTGATTCTGCGCAACTCACTTGCCCCACTCATGATTGTGGCGAGTAATCCTACTGTCCATGTACTGTTTTGTGGTAAAACTACACAGTATATATTCCATTTCTTATTCACCAATAAAAATTAAGTTCTCTTCACATTTTTTTCTTTGTGTCTCCCAGTACTTTGGCGCCTCTCTAGCCATGTCTAGTAGATATTATTTAACCAGGGCCACAAGGTAATTGCATAGCCTTCCCTGCCATTCTAACCAAGACTTAGTACAAATCCAATCCTAAAGTTAGGACTCCCCACTGTGTGATCTATGCTGCGCCTCAGAACACAACATTGCTCCTGTTAACCAACCAGGTTGATATAGTTTCCCCTTGTCTTAGGCTAAATCCCCTTTAGGCTGGTTCTTTCAAAAGCTTGAACTACCTGTGCCCTGAATTTTCTATAAATAAGCCTCCAAACTTAATGCAAATCATCCCATTTTTTTATCCTGCACTTTCTGAGTATATTAATTAAGCTTTCAGTTATTCTATAATGAAAAATCATCAGCAGAATAAGCTTCAAACTTAATTGATCCCATCAACATTCTTCATTTTTCAACATCTGAAGCGCTTTGCTACGCTTAACAGGTTTCCCAAAACTCAAATAGGCAGCAAACATTTCACTATGTACACGGTCAATGTTTTGCCTCTGGCATCCCAAACAATTTTTTGTTTGCTTCAATGTGTCTCTGTGTTTTGAATTGCCTGTTTTCCTTAGCAAATCACTAGTTGATTTTTTTGCTGAGGTATTTTCAATGTTTGTCCTTGATTTCCCCTAGGATTAAAGCCTGTAGCCATCAGTTTTCCCAAACTATTTGGTCAATTGCACCTTTAGAAATCTGATTTTGGAGACATGTGAAGCACCCTCTCTTACTGTTTTCTGTGCCGGGCTGTGCCATCCTACTGGTATTGATGCCAGCCATCTGCTTTAGAGAAACTCCAAGTTGGCTCCTCTTGCTGTTTTTCTTTGCTGTTCTAATTTACTCTACACTAACAACCCACTTTGGGGAAATGTCGAGCACCTATGTCAACATTTTCCAAAACTGTTTTGTTCTGTTTCTTCTCTGCCACTTTTCCTCAGAGAAATCTTGAAACATTAACCCAAAGTGCTTCAAAATTCTTCTCATAGCCTAGCATCTCACACAGCTATCACATCCTGTATTAAGCCCCCATCATTGGCCTTTACCTAGGCTAGAAATTCTTGAATATACACATGAATGCAATCAATCAGACTCTGTGAGCTATGTCTATAAGTGAATTTAATCCAGATAAACTCACATCAGTGACCTTTACCTAGGGTATCAGAAAAAACCATGCCTCATGAGCCATTAATGCTTTCATTCACTAAAGTGGTTAACTTGATTCTTCAGGCACAAATTAACCAACTTTGCTTCCCAGATACTTACCAGTTATTAAGTTGCAGATGTATCTCTGAACAGCCACCCTAATGCTGGTTCTGAGCTGTCTATGCTTTCAAAGCAAGCTCAATACTTCCTTAAGGCCAACCTAAAGTCATAAAAAGAGAAGCTTTATCCCCTTCTCAGGTAAATTAAACCAGCTGTATTATCAACCCAGTTAATATCAGATTTAAATGATACCTAAGCACATTCATCCTGTGGAAGAACCCCAGCTATATAATCATACCAGCTGGTCTAAGGATACCTATACCCCTTGGTATAACTGTCCCAGGGCATCACTTCTATTTGTTTCAAAGTACTAGTAAGGGACCACCTTGCTACTATCCCAAGGCATAGATCACCGCTTTCAACCACTAAGACTGGACATATCAATAAAACAATCAACATTTACCTTTCTCAGGCAGCCCATATTTATTTTACCAATGTTGTAACTCACCCACAAAATAGTTCCTCTTGTGGATCATCAAAGCGCCATATCCACAAAAGAGGGGGCTCCATCAGCTGAAGCTGCTTTGTACAGGTTAATTAAGGTGTAACAAAGACCGCATCTTCACTTGAAGGATGGCACACTCAATTTTTCTGCTTGGTTGAGGTGAAGAAGCCAAGGTTTGATGTCAGTATCAGCAAGAGGAAGCTCCAGCATGACCACTTGACTGTATTTACCCCAAGCCAAAAAACAAGGCTATTGCCACAAAGCATGCTGACCAGCAGGTCAAGTTTGCAAGGGTCACAGAAGCTGTTTTGGTCTAGTGCTCTAAAGAGGACCACCTTACCAATCTCAAGGGTATCTCAAAGCCACTTGGTGTCAAAGCCTTCTCACTTTTACTTACGATAAGGACTTCTTTATTGCTTACATTTATTTCTTCCTTTAGTATTATTATATGAGTATTGATCCTTTTAAATCCCAAAGATGGGAAATGAAAGGGCTACAATCTTGTGTGTTTTGACTGTGGAGCTTTGAAAAATATAGTTGCTTTTAACTGGCCTCTAATTTTTATTGAAGATCTGGAATCCTTGGGCAACTTTGGGTTATTTAGTTTTTTAGTTTACTTATTTTTTTAAAAAAATACCCTTTGATTTATGTTTAAAGCTATCGGGTACGGCTGGGCTAGAAATATGATATATGGGTTCTAGATACTGTCTTTTAGATGGCATATTTCTCAATGGCGCTTTCTAGATCTTGTCTTTCTAGATGGCGTATTCCACCGTTCTGGAGTGGTTTTATGACTTGGAATGAGGGAAAGTTCATCTAAACGGTGTTTACTTTTGCATCCATTATGCGGATCAACTGCTTAACATGTCTTGATCCAAAAGCTCCCTGGTGCATCCGAGCAGCTGCATCTATTTCTGAGGCCTGATACTTGCAATTCTAATCCAGCGCTTTTTCCAGCAGCAAATGTCCCTTTTAATTAAACCATGTTGAAAATAGAGGAAGCCTGGGATTATGGGTTGGTTTCTCCCACTAACGAGGTCAACCTCCTTGGGCTTTGGATGGTAACAAGTCTTTTAAGATGGAGATTGGAGCAGGCTTAGCGTTGATTGATGGGATCTAAAATATGCGTAATAAAGGATAGTAGGGGCTAGTAGGATAATCTTATCGGATGGATTTGCAAAGGTTCACTAAATGCCTTGTGTGATTGGCCAGTTCGCTGGGTCGGGGCCAAGGGAGCTCGCTCTTCAACCGATCAGCAGCATTTGAAGCTCGGCTTTGCCCAAAGGATATGATTTGATCCTGTTCAACCGCTACAATCCTAATCCCAGAAGCAGCTAGACCCCCTTTCTCACAAATGATTAGATCTGCCCAGCTGCCTTTCTTTGGCTCGACTGTGGCCCTTTTGTCCGATTTGGATGACTGAATGTAACTCACCATGGCTCTTTCATCCTACGTTTTAAATTAATTACCCTCCTTTTAAGTATCAATGTTAGGTCTCCTCATTCCACCAAATCCAAATAAATACTAATCTAGCCCCACTGTTTTGACTAAAAGGTTAAATTTAGGGAGCCGCAACCACATGCATTTATAAATGATTTTCTAACCACCCTCAAGGGGCTAATCCATTTCAACACATGGTTCATTCTATTAAACATATTGCTTTCAAATTCGAATCTTATCTAAGTTTTAATTAATATCGCATTTAATATTTAAAAATTTTTATTTTATTTTTTAATTTGTTCCGTCGATAAAGTCCATCGGCGCGGAAAGGTCACCAAAGCCGGAAGCAGTGTTATAAACACTCGAATTAAAATAGGCAATCCGATTTTACTCTAATCAGCAGTAACAAGCCAGGATGAGCTACTCCAAGTACTATAGCTCTGTTTACCAAAACCACTCTGACCAAGGAATCTCCACCCTCCCATGTGGAGTGGTGATCCACCCTAATAAATAAACAATTCAAACAGGCTGCTTAGCCTAACTCACACCTGAAGAATTATCTGCCCCACTCGGTTGAATATAAACAATTCTGACATGAGAGGGGCAGAGAATTGGGTGTGAGATAACGCTTCAATTCATATCAACCAATAAGGCCTAAATAAAAAGCATTCGCTAAAGTCTTTTCATAGGCGGACTAAAATTCAGCATTGGGCTAAAGTCCCCCTATGATTTACAAGGGTGCCCAAGTGCGGAGCCGGTGCTATTTAACCTCGCTCAAGGCAAGCAGAACAGCATCATTCAAGCTCGCAATGTCTGCTCAATACCTCTCACCCCAAGCCTGGTTCGAATCCGGATACCAGAAGATGATGGGTTCACCCGCTTCCGAATTCCGCTTCGTTCCCGGTGTCACTTTCATGTCGACTTACCGCGAGGTACTGCTCGCTTGCGTTGGCTACTTGGTCCTCGTATTTGGAGGCCAACTTTTGATGAAAAGCCGCAAGCCCATCCAACTTGCCAATCTTTTCCGAATCCACAACGCTTTCCTCACTGTGCTCTCCTTTGGCCTGTGGGTCCTCCTTTTAGAAAACACAATCCCCCTTGTCTTCAAGGAGGGGCCTTTCAACGCCGTCTGCTCACCCAACTCCTTCACTCAGCAGCTTGAGCTTCTCTACTACATCAACTACCTCACCAAGTTCTACGAGCTCCTCGACACCTGCTTCCTGGTTCTGCGCAAGAAGAGTCTGAGTAAGTTTATACTTTAATTTCAAATGCATTTTATATTTTCTAATTGTAATTTAGAATTCCTCCACTGGTATCACCACTCCATGACTGCTCTCCTCTGCTTCACTCAACTCGAAGGCCGCACCAGTGTCTCCTGGGTTCCCGTTCTCCTTAACTTGGGTGTCCATGTCCTCATGTACTATTACTACTTCCTAGCCACCTTCAACATCAAAGTCTGGTGGAAGAAATCCATTACCGTCCTACAAATCACCCAGTTTGTTATCGACTTGGCCGTTATCTACTTCTGCTTCTATACACAATATACTTACAAATACGGTGGTAGCACTTTCGGCTCTTGCTCCGGTGGAGAGTTTGCAGCATACTTTGGCGCTGGTCTTCTCTCCTCTTACCTTCTCCTGTTCGTGGAGTTCTTCTTCAAGGCTTACAAAAAGCCCGCTGCCAAACCCACCGAGAAGATCGCTTCAAAGACCCTCTAGAAAGAATCCTTTTGAATTGTCTCGATTTAATTCAGTGTATTAGATTTAGTATTACAGCATTCTGAAAAACAACCTTAATAAACTTCTACTTAAATTATCATGCACTGCCATTACGCGACAGGGATT
This sequence comes from Entomophthora muscae, assembly GCA_014839935.2. Taxonomy (NCBI): domain Eukaryota; kingdom Fungi; phylum Entomophthoromycota; class Entomophthoromycetes; order Entomophthorales; family Entomophthoraceae; genus Entomophthora; species Entomophthora muscae. The sequence continues at coordinate 344,132 of QTSX02000760.1, read as the reverse complement.
CCCCCGACTATCTTTTCCGCAACTGATTTTCAAATTTGAATAGAATAAACCCGCTTCCGAATTTCGTTCAACTTGGTTCTTTCTCGCCGGAGTAGTGGTAATTTATAACCGTTGAATTAAAGCAGTAAATATTTTTGTTTGCATCTTAATTTTTAGATATTCTAATTTTATTCCTTTTTCTATTTAATCGGCGTTTAAAATATTATTTTTAAAATCAATAAATTAATCATTTTACAATCAAAGTCAAACTAAGCCACCAGATTTAAAGTGACGAGCCTGAAGCGAACCTTTGTAGACCCCCTCGGTTCTATACCTCTGCCAGTGCCAAAACAAATTCCTGTATCGAACAAAGTTAAAGATGGATCAAAACCTAACAATCCAGCCAATGCTTATCCATCTGGCTAAGAACCAGCCCTAAGAATAATTGATGCGGATCTTCGTACCCTGCCCATCAACCAATCAAACTCCAGCTACAACCCTTATCGGGCTACCGAGATTCCATACTGGCTCATCGATCCTGGCGGACCCTGGCCATCGGCCTGGAACACCATGCCAGCAAGTTTTCAGGGCCGTGTATAATCCAACGAAACCACGCTGAAGGGGTTCCAGGACAAACAACACATTAAGTTTAATTAGAGTAGGGACGGGCGCCAAAATCATCACAATTTGTGCCGTGACCAAGCTTCACCCGTAACATTCAGTGTTGTAACTTCAGAAGCTGGTCACAAATTACCTTGTGACCTTCAAGCCACATCACAGTTCGTGCTGATCTGTTTCATGACTTTAGGAGCAGGCCACAATTGTACCTGCCGATTTCTGTGACCTGCTCCTAAAGCCACAAAAAAAATCTGCATGAATTTTGATGTGACTGAGCACAATTCTATTGTCGAGTATATACTTCTTAGAAGTATAATAAACAAGATAAAGGGTAAAATTAAGAAGATAATGATACTTTATTAGAGATGGGTTTGGAGTAATATATAGTATCATGAAAAGCCACATTTTGCCCATGTACATCATGGCGGTCATGGGGCTTATCTGAGCAATGTTCCTCTTAATTCACTAGGCTTGTTCAAGTTGTGCTCAATTTTAAGATCTGGATGTTTGATCCCCGTAATAGATGGTTGACTGATAGGAGTGCCACCGACTTATTGATTAGTTGGAGAATCATTTGAAGAGTCACTTGGGGAATTAATTCTCCGAAATGAAGTAATCAAAGATGTTGTAACATCATCTTGTTTTGTGTTGAGTCCAATCAAAAATATATAAACTATTCCTTTTGATTAAAATATATATTCCTTCATATATTTTATAATTATTTTACTATGATTAGCTAAACCAAACTGTGGTTCATCCAGACCTATCATATGAGATCATGTGGATAAAGCTTGTAATAGATTGTAGTTAACAGGAATGTCATTCCTCTTCTCACAAAATCCAAGACTTGGAACAGGTTTTGAACCCTGGTCAAGACTACCTGCAGGCTGCCAGCCCCGAGGACCAGGGGGACAGCCTCCTGTGTTTTTTCAAGATAAAATTCTCTCTGATTCCAACTGTGAATACTCTTGAAGATGAGGCCGCCAGTGCAGGCTTATCAATGATGGCGTCTATTGAAGGACACAACAAGCTGCCTAATGAAGTCAAAAAAAGCTTCCATCATTAGCTTAATAATCTGAATGTCTAACTTGGTAGAAAATCTCTGATCAAACTACAGTCATATTGAGCTGTGGTTTCACAAAGTGGTTGAATTGTAATGATTTTCATTGGTTGAAATTCAAAACAATAGGATTGGCCTTGGAGAGATTTTTCAACATAGTAATGGAGTACCCAGGAATAAATTAGGCTTTAATAGTTGAGAGACAAATGTTTAATCTGACCAATTCCAATTATGAGACTAGGTGTCTCAAACCAATTGGTTAACCACAAAGGTTAATCAATACCCTTAAATATGATTAATGAGGATTTAAATATATGGATGAGGAGCGGCTTTTGGGCAAGCTTCAAATATGGATTTAGAGAAAAAAGAAGTGTAAGTATATTTTATTGGATAATACTTTAGAATTATATAGCTTGCGCTGTGGCAGGGACTTAAGTTGGATCAAAGATAGGGGAGGTCATGTGTGAGTTGGATTTTGATCACTGAATACCTGGACAAGTCATGTGATATTAGTTTGTTACCATTTCCAGAATGTTGAACTGAATATTGAATTGGTGCCAAACCAGGCAATACCTGGATGTTATTTGTGTTGGCAACGGCCAGAATTATCAGGGATCCAGTCTCGGGAAGCTGGCCCGCCGTTTCCTGGGGTAACTTGGGCCGGGGTTTTTGCGGGCATGGCCCATCACAAGAGAGGAGCTAACTTTAGAAGGTAGGAAGAAGGCTTTCTCACCCAAGACCACGGGCCGGCGGCTGGTACAATGGTGTCCACCACCCCTGTGAGGGTGATTTACACTATTCCAAAAAGCTTGCTGGTATGGTCAGTTGGAAGGTCGGGCAAGGAGGCTGGCATTGGTTTGGGTGTTATGGGTGTTTCCATATAGATATTGTAGGCCAGGAGATAATTGAGTTTTCCTCTAAATAGTTTGGGGGTGGAGAATATCCACAGGCCTTGGCGGTTGTATCTAATAGCGGATTGGATGTAGGCTAGCAGGTCAAGTTCAAGGATTTTCTCTGGTGTATAACCCTTATATTTGGGCTTCAAGGGATAATCAGTGAAGTGAACGGACCTGAAAGGTGCACCAGATGGACAGAAAACTGCTGGTGGTGGGGCAGGAGGGCCTGGGGATCTCAAACTAAATTAATAGACAGCAAATAAAAAGTATGGCAATATCTGTAAGAGCCAAAGTAACATAACCTTTATTTAAAAATGGCAATAAGTTTGGAGCGTGGGGTCCTTTGGTCTATATAGCACCCCACCTCCAAACTTAACATTTTCCATGGGGGGTTCATCAAGGTATTGGGAAAGGAAGGGCTGGGGGAATTAGGTACTTGGGTCTAAAGGCAGCAAAATGGCACTTGGCCCAGGAGTTCTTTCATTGGTCAATAATCTCAATTTGGCTACCTGATTATCTGGCTCTAGCGTTGTGGTCATGGGGCCGGGTCACAGGCCTGTGCCTCTTTCCTGGGTTGGCTCCTGATTGGTTGCTGGTGTAGACTTCAAACTTATGAAGCTAATAGTTGTTGCTTTGGTACCTCCATTAGATGCTGTGATTGGCATTTCACTTGGTGAAATAATTTCCTTGGCTTGGTCTGTTTCACTGAATGGGCCATCATTTTTGGCGTCAGCTTGTGAGGGCTCAATCTCAGAAAAATGCGGGCGTGCGGTCCTGTGGTCCATAGGCCTGGCGGCCCAGGGGGATCCAGGTTCAGGGTTCAATTCCCGCTCTTGGGCCTGGGGATCCAGAGGGGGAGAATTGTCAATCCTGACAAGAATACCAGTACATCCAGCTCCTTGACAATAAAATAAAAAAACATATAAAAATAAGTTAAAAAATCATCAAAGTTATTAAATCTTTATTGAAAATAATATTTAGGGTGTTGAAATATGATATTTTCCCATTGGGTATACTAAAAGTTGTTAAGAATGTTGTCTTAAGTAATGGAAAAGGTAAATAGTCAACTTCACTACTGACAATATCCTCAATAGGTGTGGCATAGTAATTTAGGCTTAATTGCGCCACTTTTTTTTTGCTTAAATTCACCCTGGTGATTGCTCACAAGAAAATAGTCAACATTCATGATAATTGAAATTATTTTCAATAATTAATTCTATAGTAAATTACACAGTAAACCAGGCTAAAATTATGGTGTTGCTGTTAGCCACAAATCTATTTATCATATTAAAGTTGGATTGAGTGCCACAGATAAGTTTATAAGAAGAAAATTTTGATCATCTGCTGTATGCGCTATACCTATATTGTATTAATGTGATAAAAATATTTTTTAAGTGCACCTATAATGTTTTTATTGTAGATGTTTCAGTTTCATCATTAAAAACAAGTTAGGTTAAAAAGTGTCAACATTGACACTTTTACATTGTAAAAACAGCTTGATTAAAAAATAAGCTTTTATTAGTAAAAGTAAAGAGAGAATTGGATTTAATTGAAATTTTTTTAAGGTTGATATTAAATTGTGTCAAAATGGCCACTGTCAATAAGGATGATGTTGCCTTAGCCATAGAAATTTCCACTTCAATTGAGAAACATGCCCTAAAGTTTCATCAATCAAATCCCCAATAAATCCCATTCAATTATATTCAAAATTTAATCTTACATATATTATTTTATTAAAATATGCTAAATTTACAAAAAAATTATCTCAAAACTAATAAATACATATTAAAATATTAATTTTTTATTTTTAATTCTATTTTTCTTTTTTAATTTGTATTATAACTGACAGTATATAACGCAGAATTATAATAAGTATGCTGATACATATAATGTAAGGGCCAGAATTACGGCGCCCAGAACAGGGTTTAAACCCCAAAACCTGGCCTCCATGCAAAAGTGTGGGCGGCTGCAAAAGCCTGCTGGGGGATTTGAATCCCCAACTAACCATCAGGGAGGGAGTGGGGCAGTTCAAACTTCCCACAAGGAAGTATTCAACCTGGGGCCAGTTTTACTACTGGCTTGGGGGAGCTTGTGGCTCTCAATGGCATTGAGGCACCTAGTCCCAATTCTATAATTGGGCAGGGTGCACCCAATGCTTTTCTGGACCAGATCTTCTGCAGAATTTCGCCATTATATCTGCTCCTATGCAGATTTCCGATCCTGTTTCTGCCTTCCCCATTCACCCCAACTGCACAGATAGGCTAGTGAATTATTTTACAGCCACTGGGGTTGCTGTTAATGCAGCCAATAAATTGTTTGTGAACAGCACCCCAGTTCAGCTGCAAGATTCAGAAAATCCTGCAAGTTGTGACCAAGCTAAATTAATCAACAATCAACAAATTATGATTACAAACCTGAACAATTAATTGGCACTGCCCCAGCTTCATGCCCTACCCAAGTAAAATATCAGAATAATGAAGCCAGCCAATTATCTGCCAGCCACCTACAGAGTTCCCCTGCCCAGACCAATCCCCCCAGATCCCAATCTTCACTTCCCAAGTTACATTTCACTACTTCCCAGAAGCCATTACCCAAGAGTTGGGACACTAAAAGCTCAAAAGAAGTAGGAAGTGGTATATTCCAAGGTAGACCAGATCAATGATATAAACCTCACTTTCCCACACTCAAATCAAGTGCAGACAACATCAAGTAAAGTGAATGAATCTGTTAGTTTTATTTGCTTTATTAGGATTACAATTTATACACCACTTAAGAAGAAGTCAGACCGGAAGACTAGAGTACTACCCTAGACCCACACCCATGGACTGCCATCCAGGTCCAGATCCTTGAATGACTGACATCACATATGACTCCTCTGCTCCACCCCTTTCACAGCCATACAACCACAGTAGAGCTGACATGGTCATTCTGATTATCCTCAGTATGGCAAAAGATGTTGTCCCTAACCTTGGTGCCTATTGCCCCTTAGTTGCAGGTTTTCTATACATAACCTGTTCTGCGCCTTTTTTCTGTTGGGCTCTGTAACACAATATACAGATGGCTGGTGTTCTCCTTCAGCACCTTGGTACATGACAACTGTTGGCCATGACATATAAAACAAATGAAAAAACAATTAACAAAGATAAAAAATATAAAAAAGAATATACATCTAAGATTTATTTGATTTGTTGCTTTGCAAGGCATTTAGGGATAAAAAATCAGAGTGGGCATATAGTTTAGTCACTACCTCTGTTGGAAGGGTATGGACCCCAGCCTGTAGCAAAGTAAATAAGGTCTCAGGCCCAGATGGTGTCCCCCTCTTGAGACTTTCATAAGTATCAGAAAGCCAGGCATAGGAAGAGGCACTAGGTGACTCAGGGCAGGGTGCCGCCGAGCCAGTAGGTAATGCCCACCATAGGATGGGTGATAACTTGATAATATAGCATACAGATTGTCCAAGCAAAGACCAGGGCCCAGATTTGGGTACCATAGAGTCCATCAATCCTGTCAAAGTAATGTAAAGTACTCCAAACAGTTGGGTGGACGTAGTCTCAGCGGCAGTGAAGGATTCCATTGGGTGGTTGGGTTGTGGGGTTAAGGGCAGAGTCATAGGGACAAAGTAGGCAGGCAGATAATTGTACTTGTCTTTGAACTATCTTGGCAGCCTCTTGTACAACTGTTGCAACCAAGCTTCCAGACTTGCCTGCTAACATATCTTACAATACATAGGGGGCGCTTGAAGAGTTGCCCCTTGACATATCTAACAACATGAACTAATCTGATGGCAATATCAAATGGCAGGCACTTCATCCTAATTAGGAGCGCTACCAATTTGACTTGCTGATCCCCGCACAAGTTATTCCTTGGCTTTGAACCTTACATGAAACTTCCCACCATGCCACCCCTGTGTGGCCTTGTGGTTTTCCCCATATGGTATATTAATCACAATATTCTACAATAAACAATACCTTATTCTTATTATTCTCTCCTTTCTATTGGACTGTTGTCTTCCCTAATTCCAAATACTGAATCCTCATTGGTTCAGTTGCAACAGTGATAGCAGCGGCAGGTTTACAACCTACCTAAAACAAAATCCCCCCAAGAAAGGACAGAGTACAGGCCGTATGGCTACTCCCCAACAAGAGACCTTCCTGCCAATCCCCAAGGGGGACATCCCTGACAGGTACGTCATCTATCAAGACCAGCTAGTTCTCACCAGCGTGTACAATTGGCTCTGCCTCAGGCAGCGTGACGCCAGCGTCACCCCGCCCCAGTCAGACCTGTCTCAACATATGCTCAACCTTCAGCTAGAATCCTTTGCTGGTGGCGTCAAAGGGGCCAACATTGTCAGTTGGCTCCAGTCTACTGAAACCTGCCTCTGTATCTGTCAGGTTCCTGAGCCCATGTGGGTTGCCACTGCGTCTGGTTGCCTCACAGGGCCTGCTGCTGTGTAGTTTACCAACTGGGCCAGTCAAGAACCTGACATTACCTGGGCGGCATTCCAAGACGCCGCCAAGTCCCGCTACAGCAAAACCTTCTCCCCCATTGTAGTGGGAACTCCTCTTCTAGAAATCAAACAAACTGGTTCCGTTCCTGAGTATCTTGCTGCCTGGCACCAAGCTCTTGCTGCCGCCCCCAAAGCTGTGACCATCAGAAATGCAATGCTACTCACTCTTATCATCAATGGGTTAAACCCCCATATCTTCAAGTATGTCCCCGTAGGTTGCTGTATCTCTATCAATGACTGCTACAAGGCCATTATGGAGACTAACAACCAGGCCTCAATGGGCTTCTGCCGTACCAGTGACGCTCTATCCCAACCATGTACCACACCTGGCAATGGCCACAACCAAGTAGGCTGCCGCCAGCCCCGTCAGCAGGATAATGGGACTAAACGCCCCCACAAGATGGAGCTCCAGCTAGCCAGATTGAGGATCAGGGAAAAGCCTGGGGGTTGTAGCAACAAGAGGCCTTGCAACCCCACCTGACCCATCCTCTCAATCTCTGCTTGCAAAAAATCCCTGTGACTACAACATTCATGAAGTCAAAACCCTGGATGTCTTTCAAGTCCAAAGTGACAACCCTGTATTGCAAGCAAGCCACTCCTCAAATAAAGTAACACACTTGTCCTATCTCTTCCGTTTCTGTGGAAACACACACAAATTACTGGTAGATACCGGGGCCAACCACACTATGGTGGACCAAGCGTTTGCTGACTCTCAGCAACTGGACCAAGTGCCCAGCAGGTTCAAGGCAGTACAAGTAGCTGACTCCTGCAGAGTTGCAATCACCCACAAGACGGTACCCTTCTCTGTGAGAATGAGGAACATCCAGGTTAAGCTCTCTGAGCCAATCATGGCCAGGCTCAGCCACAACATAATTGCTGGCCTCAACTGGCTTTGACACAACTGTACCTACATTGATTGGGATACCTCTGTCATCACCCTCAATAGAAATGGGGTGGGGTTCCAGATTTACCCTGTGGAAATGAGCAAGTTACTCCATGATACTGTGTTTGTCAGAATAACAGAGACAGGCTCATACTTTTTCAAGGGGGGAAACTAGACTTTAATCAATGCTCAGTCAAAGTTATACGCACTGAACCATCTGTGGTCCCTCCCTTAAACTCCTCACCACCATCAGCGCTTGCTGCACTCCTCAAGGAGTATAAGGACGTATTCAGTGAGACACTTGAACAACTACCTCCTCCCTGGGAGATCCAGCACGCTGTACAACTTCAAGGATTGTTACCTAAAGCTTGGCCATTATACCGTCTTACACCAAAGGAAGATGAGACCCTCTACCAGCACCTTGTGGACGCTCTTGATAAGTGCTTCATTTGCCCCTTGCTCTCTCCATACGGGGCAACTGTCTTTTTTGTAGCTAAGAAGGACGGGTCCCTTTGCCTGGTCATAAACTACCACGCCTTAAATGAGGTGACAGTTAAGAATAAGTACCCCCTGCCACTGATTGACAACCTGTTTGATACACTTGCAGGTGCAAAGGTCTTTAGCAAGATCAATCTCACTGCAGGGTACAACCAGATTTGCATTGCACCTGGGGGTGAGGCAAAAACTGCCTTCTGCACGCGCTATGGGTTGTTTGAGTGTTGTGTCATGAACTTTGGAATGACCAACACTCCCTCCACCTTTGCCATGTTGATGAACAAAGCATTTGAGGACCTTATTGGAAAGTGTGAGGTTGTGTACCTTGACAACATTATTGTCTTCAGTCAAGATCAAACCACACATCTCCAAAACCTCTGTGCTGTCCTCAACATCATTTGGAAAACCAGCTAAAAGCTAAACCCTCCAAATGCAAGTTTCTCAAGTCAGAGCTGTTATTCCTTGGGAACAGCATCTCTGCCCAAGGGATAAAGCCCAACCCTGCCAAAATCAAGGCAATCATCAGCATGCTGCCCCCCACTGATGTGGGCCAAGTGCAGACATCCTCAGGCATGGTTGCCTACGTGCGCAAGTTCATTCCCAATTGCAGGGAGCTAATTGCACCTCTCACTGAGCTCCTTGGCACCAAATAATGCTTCCAATGGACCCCTGCCAGAGATCAAGTATTTGAAATGTTGAAGCAAAGACTCACAACAGCACATTACTGCAGTTTCCCAACCAAAACCGTCAGTACAAACTTGAGAGCAACGCCTCTGATAGGGCCATAGGGGGCGTGCTAAGGGTAGAAACTGACAATGGTGTCTTCCTCTCTGTGGCATATGAGTTGAGGAAGCTTACCAACTCAGAACAACGCTATCCCATCCATGATAAGGAGTTGGCGGCAATTGTACACTGCGTTGAGAAATGGCGCTGTTACCTGGAAGGTGCTACCTTCCCACCCTGCGTTCTGACAGACCACAAGTAACTCCAGTACTTCAACACACAGTCCCACTTAACACGCCGCCAAGCAGGATGGGTCAAGCGTCTATTCCCTTACCAGTTGAGCATTGAGTACAAGCCTAGGAAGGAACTTGTCACAGCTGACGCTCTTTCACAACTCTACATAGCGTCCATCACTGGAGACAATGGTTTGGATACAGATTGGCCCATGCTTTACCTCCACCCCAAGGTGACTTGCTACAAAGGCCTTACTCAGTAACCATTTCCAAATTGAAGGACAAAAAAGTCAGTTCACCACCAATGCTGGTAACATCTGTTGTCAGGCAGAGACAGGTGGAAATACACCTTACATTCCCACCATGCAACAAGGCAACACAATATTGTACTACCACCAAACCCTGGGTCACATCAGAGGGCGTAATCTCTTTGAGATCATGAAACAGAAGGTTTGGTGGCCGTGCATGCATCAAGACATCTTGGACCTCCTTGAAACGTGTGTGTTGTGCAAAAAGAACACATCCAAACCTGCACCCCCCAAGTCTGTCCTGCCTATAAAGGCCATGGAACCCTTCAAGCAGTGGGCCCTTGACATTGTGGGGCCACTCCCTAAAGACAGACTGTGAAAGAAGTACATTATCACTGCCATCAACTACTTCACTTGCTGGCCAGTGGCCTAGGCAACAACCAACCACACTTCCACTACCATCACCCGCTTTATTGGCAAGGAAATTGTGGCCCGTTTTGGGCAACCCAAATGTCTCATCACAGATGGCGTCCCCAAACTTGTTGGGCATGTCATGAAGGCATACTGCACCAAGAACGTGCTCAAACGTATAGTTATGACCCCCTACCATCCTCAAGCCAATGGACATGTGGAACAGTTAAATGGCTCACTGGTTTAATTGATTGCCAAACTCTCACAAGAGCACCCTAACACTGCATGGACTGAACACCTGCCCACCGCTCTACTTATCCTGCAAGCAATAATCAACAGGGGCACAGGGTTCAGCCCCAGCACTCTGGCCTTTGGGACGCCCAATAGTCTGACAGGAGTTGAACAGGGAAAGCTACGGTCCAAGGTTCCTGACAAGCCTCCCCTAGCAACAACTTCATCCCTAGATCAATGGCATGTCAAAGCCTGGGAAATCAAACACAAGCGGATTGAAGGAGGGACAAAGCACCTCAAAGCTAGGTACGTCATAGGTGACCCCATCTACACCCTCAATCCCAATTCTGCCAAGTTAGAGCCCAACCACCTAGGGCCCTTCAAGATAGCTGCTGTCTATGAAAATTATACCTATCAACTCAAAGACGCCCAAGGAAATACCAAGTGTGACAGAAATTGCGGGATAGTATGGAGCTGTTTCTAAGTGGTGAGGAATTACCACCAAAATCCACATAGAATTAATGATTAACCACCAACGTGGCTTCAAATATCTTTTTGTGAAATTTCCAATTGTAATACCAGGATTAAGCAGGACAATTAATCCTAACCAAAGTAGCCCAAGATAAATGGCCTGAAACAACATCAACAAATCTTCAGAGTAAAATTCTGGACATTGGGAGGCACCACAATTTTCAGTTTCAAGAATGGGGGGAGGAGCTGCAAATTAGTTGGCGCAAAATTGACATTGGGCGGCACCAACAACAAAGTTCCAACTGCAGGACCCCATCTTCCAGAAATGATTCTGTTGAGAATCAGATTGTACAGAATATATTATAACAACCCAACCACAGGATGCATTTTTTTAAAAGTAAATTAGAACTTGGGATAAATGATTTTTATTGAGTAAAATTTTGGGAGGACTCAACTCTTAGAGTTGAAACAGTGAAAATTATTCAATATATATCAGAAAAAGTGACTAAGCAATACCACCTGAGTCTTGACCTCCTATTCTTTCCACATTGTCAAGTAAGTATCTGGTCCAGGTTGCAAAGAACCCTTGTGTGACTAGTTTCTGACAACCATGCTGATTGACAAGCTCATATTAGGTGACCCTCAAATTACGCCAATTTATCAATGTCAATTTGGAAAGGGGAACCAGTTTCAGCTGACAGACTGGAGCTTCCATAACCCATTTCCAATTGACTGTTTGATTTAAATCTGTTAACTTGGTCAATTTTGATAAAGGTTTCCCAGCTTTTCAAGACTTCTTGCTTGGGTGGATAATACCTGGCATGATGGAACCTACTGTGACACCAAGAAGCTTCACCATGATTGCTTGTGCCCCTGCCGCATCATCCCCACCCAAAGGCTGTTTGTGCGGACCTTCCCAGACCTTCTGCAGACTCCGGTCTTGGTGTCTTACAACAAGCAGGGGGCAAGGGGGGGTGTTGCAACCAAGCTTCCAGACTTGCCTGCTAACGTATCATACAATACACAGGGGGCGCTTGAAGAGTTGCCCCTTGATGTATCTAACAACATGAACTAATCTGATGTCAATATTGAATGGCGGGCACTTCATCCTAATTAGGAGTGCTACCAATTTGACTTGCTGATCCCTGCACAAGTTATTCCTTGGCTTCAAACCTTACATGGAACTTCCCACCATGCAACCCCTGTGTGGCCTTGTGGCTTTCCCCATATGGTATATTAATTGCAATATTCTACAATAAACAATACCTTATTCTTATTATTCTGTCCTTTCTATTGGACTGTTGTCTTCCCCAATTCCAAAACTGAATCCTCATTGGTTCAGTTGCAACACAACTTTCCTTTGCGTCCTAGGTATTTGGTTTCTCTAGTTCTTGCCAAGGGATTGACAATGAGGATGTTCTCCAAGTTAAACTCCAAGTAGGCAGGGTTGGGCAGGTATTTGGTAAAATGCACAGGTTTAAAGGGGGCTCCAGGGGGACAGTATAGAGCCTGAAGAGGGTTGCCAGGTTAGTCTCTAGAGGGGGTGGTTGCCTGGTTGTCTTCTTGGCTGTAGTTGAGATGAAAGATCACTAAGATTAAATAAGTTAGGGTTTGTTCAAACCAAAGGTTGATGAAGCTTTATTATCAAAAATGATGATAGGGTCATCCTATACTGCTGGGGCTCTTATACCAGGTGATTTTGTTTCTCCACTTTTTTGGACTTCAGGCCTGTGGACAATTCACTGGAAGGACATGGATCTTGGCTTTTGGTTTTGAGGGCGGCAGATTCTGGTTGTGCTTTCTCTGGTGAACAGAAGTGGCAATGCTTTGATCTGCTGCTGCTGTTCACCATATCATCTGAGCAGGCCAATTACATTACCCATTCTGGACTGGAGACTGGCAGCAGATGGTGATCATTGACAGGGCTAGCAGTAGGCCTTGTTTTAACCCCCTTGTTGTAAATTATGCAGCCTGGGTGCTGATTTCTACAAATAGTTAGTCTACTACTTCTTTATCTTAATACTATACCTGTTGTGGTATAGTGACAGCCTGGGTAAGGACAGAAGAATATAAGAAGATAATAAGACAAAACTAGTGTTTATTGTGATAGTGTTGCAGTTATATAGTGGGAGGCGGGGGAATTTTCACTAGGGGAAGGGAGGCACAGAAAGAATGACTTTCCTAATTGAGGGGAATGGGCAGGCACAGTAGAAAGTCCCGCGCAAGAGAATAACCGGGTTTACACAGCTTTTCTTATGAAGGCATGTGGCAATAACTTTGTTGTTCTATTATTAACCTTGGAAGTAAAGCCCATGTCTTGTGAGCATTTGAAAGGTGCTTTAAACACCTGTTTTAAGGGCGTTTTAAACGTCATTAACCTTATTAAAACCAGGATGCAATAAAGCAATCACACAATTGTTCTGTTGCTTGATCCTTAGATGGATGACTTAATGTCTAATCCATTCAATCTGTGACACCCCTTTAGGCAAGCTAAAACTTCTGTGTATGTCTGAGTCATTGGTGGCACTAGGATGACAGCAATCTGGTGATCATTTGGGGAATTGCCCTTAATAAGCTGGAAGGTTTTAGAGTAATTCAACAACTCAGGTTTGTGACTCAATGAGTTGGTGGGCCCTTGTTTATCCTGGATGAATTGATTTGCCTTTGGAGGGTTGGGGTTAAATTCTAGGGTTTCCAATGTTGATATTGAACTTTCAGTCTCAATAATTGACATGCTGGCAGGTTCCAGTTTGTTGTATGTGTGGACTGCTGTGTATAGCAAGCAAAAATTAGCCCTGGTAATTGTTTTATTACTATACCTGAATACAGGGTAGTAAAACCAAAGTAGGATTGAACAATATGTGGGGGTAAAAACTTGTCTTTATTTCATATATAAACCAATTATACATAGTGAGGTGGGAAATTGGGAGAGGGGAAATTGGTTGGATGGAAGGCTGGGGAATTAGGCCAGGTTTGGCATCAATATCATAATTAAAATATCAATAGCAACATTGGCTATTGATTTTGCACCCGGAAGTAGAGATTAATCAGGCAATTGGATTATTGACATCACCTCCATTTAGATTTCTGGACTCAAGCGCCAAGTATGAGCCTTAATTCCAGAATCAAAGGTCTTGTTTGTTTCCCCTTTGTGTAACCTCCAAATTGTTGAATTTATGAGAGGATTTGAGTGGAATCCAGAATGCTCTGGAATCCGCTAGTTCTCAATTGATTGGTTGAACAATTGCCTAATTTGTAATTACATTCTGGATCTGACTTTGAACTTAATGTCCATCAAATGTCATCACATTTTAGCACATTGCAACACAATTCCTCCTGGTTGGGGCAAGGCATCTCTGGCGGCCCAGGGTTTGGCTCAACTGGCAGTCTGGCAGGCTCCTGTCTACCCTGGTCAATGCAAGGTGTTTCCTGGGGGCTAGGTTCAATTCCTGGGTTTTCAATAAAAGTATTTAAATGTCATTCATGACAATAAGCCACTAAAATATATCCTTGGTTGGGCTCAGGATTTGGGAATATGTAGGAAGAAAAAATAAGCACATAAGCCCTGTAGCCAATTACTGCTGGCCGAATTCAATGCATATATCAATCACCAAGAATTCCTCAAGAATATATTGAGCCTTGCTGAGCCTAATATTATCCAACACAATAATATTGATGAACCCAGAGCTAGTAATTCTGAGGTGTTCCAAAACCAATCAAAGAAATTTAATGAAGCTCTCATTATTGTGAGAGCCCTTAATAATCTGGTAAAGTTAAATAACAAGTGAATCAAGAAGAATTAGCATTTAGTAGGCCACAGCACAAACAGACACAAACCATAATACTCCATCCCTGGCACCTTTGGGCACATAGCTTTAAGCATTGTTCATGCAAAACGCAAAATAAAATTCATTAACAAAGTAGAATTTTACTGCGCCCTTTTCTTTTAGTGCCTTGTAGAACTTATCAGGGGTCCACTAATTTTGGAACTTTCCCCCAATAGAGTGAAGGAGAGCACCCAGGTTAAATTTGACCATAGTGGTTTCAACATGAATCCCTATAATCATCACGCGGAGAAGGCGTCCTAGCAATAGGAATTTTTCCAAGAAGGGAGTGAAATGGTTTAATAGGTAGTAAACACTGGTATAGCTCAGGACCAATCATGGTACCTGGGGGTGTATAATAGGAGGAAATTGGGCAGTTTCAACATATGGAGATTTTTGGCAACAAGGTCCAAAAAATACCAAATGGAGCCTTGAGATTTATTAGTTGGAGTTGGTTCTGGAGATTTGAAGTTCACATTTGCCCAGAAAGACCCCAGAAACAAACAAAAAACCCACACTAGGAGGAGGGGCTTCATGTTGTTGAAATTGAGCACAATTATCTACTCATCAGACAAAATTGAGAATATAGAATTTATTGTGAATTGAGAAAGAAATTAATTGTTGGAGAAATTTTCTCTGAAGTGGGAATTTCAGCTTAAATACTAAGGGAAGTTAGGGAGAGTATGATGTTCACCCTAGAATCCTGCATATAATGGTGGTGGAATAGAGCCTTACAGGCCTGTAGCAGGTTGCAGCCTTCAAAATAGAAGTAATTATGGTTTTGGGTATCTGGCATAATTGAGTTATCTGGGTTGCTTGGCTATGGAAAGGCTTGGTCCCTTAGATGTATGTTAATTTCATTTCTTGGTTGTTTGATTGAAGAAAATTGGCTGCTCTGGCCTCCTGCCAATTTATCTGTGTCCATTGTACATTTATTATTTATCTTGATGGTAGGTTGGCTTAAGGTGAAGGTTTTATTGGAGCCTGGGTTAATTAATGATTCATTCAAGTCATTAATTTTGTTGCTAAACTGCTTAAGGAGTGAAAATCTCATTTTTAAAGTTAAATTTATACTCAAATCCTGGTTTTTGTGTTTGTTTTTCAATTTCAAAAGTATATTACCTACACATTCAATTTTTGGTTTTAAATTTGCTTTTTTTGTTCTTTTTTTAATAAAAAATTATTATTATTACTGTCTTGATTATTTCTGTGTTTTAAAATGTGTTTTTTTATCTATTATCTTCTCCATTCTGACTGTGTTTAAGCTTTTTTTCATTTTTTGTGAAATGAATGTAGTTGCTTGCAATCTTGGTCTATTTAAGATAGGTCTTGATGTTTTGGGCTATTCTGGTTGTACAGAGATGTCATGAGATTTTTCAAAGATAATCTCAATCCTCTGACCATGTGATAGCAAAGCAGAATTAAGGTATCAATTCCAAAAATAATTGACCATGGACTGTATATTTTCCAGTTCATGATGGCAAATTTTGGTTAATTCACTGCTTTATTGCCCAGAAGTGTGGTACTTTTCTACAGGGCCTCCCAGGTCAACTCAGGGGAGTCCTTACCAGAAGCACTTAGTGGGCTGTGAGAGGGGGTGCTAACTAATAGCACTTATGAGAGGAGGCAGACAGGGGGTTTGTCTCGTATACCTGATAGGAGAAGGGAGGATAGAGGCAGGAGGATGTGTTCTGGCAAGGAACACAGATAGGTTATAACACTTACTGTAGTGCAACACTATCTTAGCAATACATTAATCTATATCTGTGAAGGTATTGGTAGATTATCTATAGTACATACCTATAAGGGCCGCAAAACCCAAAATCACTAACCCAGGAATCAAACCCGCAATCTTTGCTGGAAAGCAAAAACGCAGAAGACTGCGCAAACCTGCTGGGGAATTTGAACCGCCCACAAATCACCAGGGCAGGTGTAAGCCAACTCTCAAAAGAGAGATCAGCTTTAATACTCTTTCTACAACAGAAACAGTTAAAATTACCTGGACCAGTTTGCAAACTGGCCCAGGGGGACTAGCAGCCCCCAACAGTAGTAGAGCCACCAGCTCCAATGCTAAAAATGAGCTAGGTGGCTCCCATCAATTAATTAATGATTATTGCTGGGTTATTCAGCAGATCTAGTATAAACTGGATCTGTTGAATAACTTGGAAATTAAATCTGTTACTACCCCCAATTAAAGCAGCCAGTCCCACAAAAATTAGAGTTCCTGTTCCAGTCTCATCTTCCAGTCCTGATCCACATGCCATCCTGCAGCCAACCCACAAGTTCAATGCCACTTCAACCACTAATGTAATGAAGCATCACCTGATGGAAGATGTTCCAGTTTCCCCTTCCAATCAAACAAACCCTGTTAAAGAAGATCCCCAAGCCTTTGAAACCCTCACAATGCCTGCAACTGCCAACTGTTTCATTGGGTCAAGATCAGATGAGCAGCCACTCAGCCAGGAATTTGCACCAGATGACAATTCCCCTACCCAAAATCAAGTCCAAACTGCCAAACAATCCCAGCCCTAAATGATTAAGCAGAATATAATTAGCCGCCAATCAACTTCCAGCAATCTGACTGATCTCCAGATGAAACCAGATAATCCAAACCCAGACCCCAGAGATTTCCCCAGCCATGAATTAAGCAACCAATCCCCTAACCCAAGTCCAGAGAACTTCCCATCTACCCAGTCCAAAATTATTGGGACCACATTCCCTGTTCTCAAGAATTCCTCCCCCCTTTCCAAAGTACCTATGACCAAAGGTTGGGCTACTGGAGCCCACCAAGGAGCTGCCAGTAGTTGCTTCTAAGGAAATCCAGACAAATGGTATAAAAACCATTTCCCTTCAATTAAGACAGACACAGACAACGTTAAATAAAGTGTATGATCCATAGAGTAGTCTTTGCCTTTATAACCCATATTCTTTTATCACCTTGGAAAATCCCTTACTAACCAACTCAGTCACCAGCGTCACCACTAGTAGAAACAGTAGAAACCATAGCCATGGACTACCAATCAGGGCCCAGCCCTGGATGGACCAGCAGCTTCAACCCTCCCACTCCTCCACCAACCATCTGCTGAGGTCATTCCTTATGACCACAGCAGATATGGGATGGTCATTATGACCATCCTTAGTCTTGCCAAGGTTGTAGTACCTCACCTAGGTGCCTATTGTCCCCTTGCAGCCGGAATGTTGTACCTATCCCGCTCCTTGCCCTTCTTGTATTGGGCCTTGGTGTCATAATATCCCAATGGGTGGACTCCTTCTCAGCCTCCTTGGTTCAATGCTACACCCAGTCATGACAATACCACAGTACAGATAACTCATAGCAATAATGGTATTCTATAACATAAGTTATGGGGGAACAGACAGGACTGTCTGGACCTTGCTCTTTCTATCAGAAGGATGGGAGGCGGCAGGTATACACCAAGGTTTCCTAAGTCCACAAGAGGAGAATGAAGGAATAGCACTTGTGGTTAGGCCTGAGACACTATCCTGGTAGGGACACTAGTATAGCAGGGGGGCCTTTCTGTCACCTTTGGTCTCTGAAACAGGAATATCAGGGGCTTCTAGAGGAAGAACCTGGTTAAAGGACACTATCTGAACATTAGAAATGTCCAGCCAAGTGCAAAGTGCAATATATGGGTCATTATTTGTTAGATTAAGCCAAGACGCCAGCTTAAGCATTTCAAAGCCTTTTAACTTCTTTGGTATCATTTAAGTCATAAAATTATGTTTTTTGAACATTAGTATAATGCTTAGTTTACTGAAGAAAAGTTTAATAGTGTAAAATATACAAATAATAGAAATAAATCTTATTTCTATTAGCTGTATTTTTTGCTAAAACCCTTTTTTCTATTTTAATAAGCCAAGAATTAAATATATGAGTTGCATGGGAGAGTAATAGCAGCCCCAAAGCTATAATTGCTATTACCCTATCTTTGGCTCATATAATTAATTTCTTAGTCATTTTTAGAAAAAAAAGTTGTTGTATTTAAAAGACTATTTACCCTATGTGAAATATAAGTTTTTGTTATGCGTCCAACTTCATGAACATGTCCTACTAATCCTTTAGTAGTATCAGCTCTATTTGTTTCTCTGTCATCTGTGCAGAACTTTGCACAATAAATTATTTTGGAGTACTCCTTAACATCCTCAAATGTCAAAGGTGAAACATACAGCTCACCATCTTTCATTAAATATGAAAGATTAACATAAAATGCTTTGAATTAAAGCCAGCTTTTTTTAGGCCTAGATTTTCTATCATAAATGTGAAAAAAGATTTTTTGGGAAACATCTGAATTATATACAAGTGTCTCATATAGACCCTTTCTTTCTTCCTCTCTCTCAAAAACCATTTTGAGATCATTTATATTTTTTATATACATCTCATTTTCCTTTTGTTTAAATATTTTAGATAATACACAAAAATGACCATCAACAATACTTTTGCCATGACACTCAACAAATCTATTAAACTTAATTGTTCCTTTTATAATTTTAGGTACCTCTTTAAAAAAGATAATATAAGAATTAATAAGATCTGAAATGATTACCATTATCAGTCCAAACTTTAATATTTTTAATATTCTTAAATTTATTATTTTTAAGCAGACTTATCAAACACTGACCTGAAAACAAAGAGTCATGAGATAAAATTTCAGATAAAAAGTCATGATACTCATACTTGATTTTCTCATTTTCTTTAAAAGCAATTGCAAATCCTAATAAAGAAATAGGTATTTTCTCATAAAAACAATTATTTGTCTCTATAGGACCCCCACCTATTTTAAAGTTTTCTTTATAGTCTAGTACTATAACACATGAATTATTATCAAGATTATTTATATCACTAATATATTCTTTATTTTGATGCTTATAAAACTTTTCATGTAGGTCAATAGATTCCAAATTTTCTTTAATAGATTTAGGCAATGGCAACTTCTTTATACTCAAGTCCTTTTTCTTCATTTCTAATGACTTTTTTAAGTTGCAAATGTTACACATATCAGTTTGCTTTTTGCTTTTAATTATATTATTAGGAATAAGATTATAAAAAGTGGAAAGTGAAATAGAAATATTGTTTTTTATTTTCATATCTTCGTAAATTTCTTTTTTTCAATAATGAGTATTTTATTTTAGTTGAGTATTCACTCAACTCTTTTTGTAATTCTTCATAAATCAATCCAGGGGATTTTTTAGTGAATTGGCTAGTTGGAAATGAATTTTTCAATATATGTTTTAAAATATTTTTTGTTCTCTTTCTTTACTGAATCATTTTTTCCTTTTTTATTTTTTGAATTTAATGATGCTTTTTTAGCATTTTTATTTTTTTAGAATATGAATACTCATTTTTTGTCATTTTAAATCCACAATCCCAAAGCTCTTTCAGACTGTAGCTTGATGTAACCAATGCTCTTAGGGAAGGAAGGTGCTTGGCAGGGGACTCTGACATCAATTCCTTTAGGTTGTTAAGGAAATCATCTGTCTTAGAATTTTGTATGACAGGTAAGAAGGTACTTTTTCCAAACTCTGTTTTAATAAGAAATGCTCAACAAAGCTGTTAAGATCACTGCCAGCAGTAAAAAGGAATGCTTGTTTAAGCATAGAGATTCTTTCTCTCTTAGTAGAAGCCCCCAGTGAGAAGAAGGGTGTCATCTGAGGTGCAAACTTGATAGGTTCCATAATGATAGTGGTTGGGTTCCTTGGCTTGGTTCAGGCAGTTCTTGCTTTGAAATAGATGTGCAGTTATCAGAGAGGAGTAAAGGTGTAGATTGTAAAGTAAATTTATATAAAGTTGAGCTGTTTAAATACCATGTTAGCTGAGCTTTTGCACTACAGGCATAAATCCCCAACTGACCCCAACTGATCTCTTTAATTTATCAATATCACCCCTGAAGTCTGATATCATTGTTTATTTACCCCTTTTTATATTCTGGTTAACTGTTGATATTTCCGCAAATAGTACTTCAATCTCGCTCAAACTAGTATCATTAGAAAGCCCTTAATCTCAGCTTTTGGAATTGTGCTGCAACTTTATATTTCAATTCCGATTTAGTATCTTGAAGTGGCTTTGAATGTAAGCTTATAAAATTATTATTTGAAATAAAATATTCTAATTAACTCTTGAAGTATGATATTTTAATCAATAAACTAAATTTAAAGTATAAATCATTATTTAGCTTACTTTTAGTAACCAACTCAAAAACATTTTTTTAAATAAACTTAAGTTTATTATAACCTTTAACAGTTCTTAAAAATGAACTTTATATATTTTAAATCTATCAAAACAAAAATGTTTTTCTAATCACATATAAATATTTGCTTGTATAATTAAATTTGTATCTTATTTTTATAGATACAATGACTAAGATCATTTTCCGTTTAGTTCAAATAAATTTTAACCTTTATAAAATTTAATTAAATAAAGCAAGATTTTGATACATTCTTTTTTATGTTTGAATTTTTTATACATATTATCTCTAGCATACAGTATAAAAATATAATTTTATTAAATAGTTGTATAAAGCTATTTTATTAATTTTAAATACTTAAAATTTTGAAAAGAAAAACTTTTACTCTCTTATAAGTTCTTATTATATATTTTCTATTAAATCTAACTTAAGAATAAATTACTTATGCTAAATTAGATCACTGAAATTTCAATAAAAGTTCAGTTTTAATTTTAGTTTTAGTTTTTTTTGACTTTTTACTAGATTTTTTTTAAAGAATCCAAAATTATTTAATATTTATTAAATATGCAAAAAAGCTATCTGCCCTTTTTTTTAAAAAGAGGGATTCAAAAATTATTATATTTTAAATTAAACATTTTAAAAAAGCTAAGATTTTAGGCAACAATTTGATTTTCAACAAAAAGCATCATATCAGTTTTTATTGTATTTTTAGGTTGCTCTTTTTAGAATGATGTCATTTTGTACTAATCAGCTTTCAAGAAATAATGGTTTATGAAATAAGATTGTTACTAGCTTTTAATACAGTTTAATTTAGCTGTAAGTAGAAAATGATTAATTTAATATAGGTTTTTATATTGTAAGGATTAAATAAGATATATTTTGATAAAATTGTTGTAATTATTTAAATTTATTGATAAGAAAATTAAAACAAAATTTTAAAGTTTTAAGTAGCACAGTTAATAGGAAACAGATTAATCTAACAAATAATGACCCATATGTCAGAAGGTATAGGTAAAAAGGATCTTGTTTATTGTGAATGATGAGGGACTTATATATGTATACACTATAATGTGCATGAATGCATAGGATTCTTTATGCAGATAGCATAGGCCTGAAATAGAACATCATGCCTTGTTTTTCTGGCATCACAAGAAGTGTTCCTTATTCAGGATGGATAGCTTGTGCATGGGTTTCTTCAAAAGGAGAATGTTGCTGGTTTTCAGGAACATCTTATACAGTTGATTTGCTGATTTTTCCAAAAAAAACAGACAGTTACTCTACCCTTCTTATAGTTCCAAGTTTCTGTAAGGATTAGAAATCCTTCCATGCTAAATCTATTAATTGATAATGATATGAAAGCACAGAATTCTTGGTTATTGGATCATCTTTATGAGGTAAGACAATTTATCTACCTTGGTTTAATCAAATCTTAGAATCAACACTTGGTTTGATTGAAATTCATCTTGGAAGCAGTATTAGTTTTAACAAATCTTTTCTAATTAAGGTCTTAAGTCTAGTCCTTTTAAAAACTTCACCCCACTTGGGGAATCAAACCTGGAACCTTTGGACCGTTTGAAAGCATCTACAATTAATAAGGCATTAGTTAAAACTAAGAACAAAAGCTTACTGTTGCGTTTGAATATGAAATCAGGCTTTGTAAATATTTTGCAATCTAGACAGCCAACAGATTCAAATACTATCCACATAATCAACCACCTGACCAATCAGAATCAGTTCAAAAAGGAAACAACCAGTGACAAATCCCTAGTAAAGATGAGTACTCACAAATATCAGGCAACTATGAGAGCACCTAACCACCATTAAGAGGAAAAGCTAATCCCATCATCAGCTTGGAATAACTACCAGACCATAGTTTTTAACTTACTGCTTCTTAATCAACTAGCAGGTTTGGCAGCTGCTAGCTGCATCCTGAAGGACTTCTGGGAGCAGTAAAACCAAAATGACCAAGCAGGAAGTAAATTAATGGTAACCCATGCACCCCAAGTTGCACCACACATTATTCTTTATGTCCAAGACAAACTTTCAAGTATTTAGTGAGAAGCACTGGGAATTTAACAATTTATCTAACAGATTCAATTTCCTGAACTCAATAAATTTGGACTTTTATATTCTTTACTTATTAAATTAGTAGTTTCTAAATTTAAAATTCAGATGGATTGGAAGCAGAAACTCCTTTTGTTTTTTTCTGCCTCTCCTTCTGGTATCCTATTGCTGAATGTCACCAATTTGATTCCAATATCTGGGTTGAGGACACCACCAAGACTTCATCTTGGGATTACCTATATAATAAGCATCAGATTCTGCCTAATTGTGACAAGGCAACACATCCTTCTTTGCCTCCACCTGTGATTTGTCCTGAAGCACCTTGGTATGTGTGACGGTCCACATGTTGGATGGTTTTGCAGGTGAAGCTCATGTTGGCCAAGAGAGAGTCTAGTGGCTTTTGACAGATAGGGGCCTAATAGGGAGCATAGGCTACTAGGGGAAGGTAAGACCTGCCTAGTAGGTAACAGAGGATTACTAGAGGCAAATGTTGAACCAGCCCAGTAGGGACTGTTGGCTGCTATGGGTGTGTTAGTTGTTCTCCACCCAGCAGGGATTATTGGCTGCTTGGGGTGGGGAGTGGATGATCCTGGCGGGTAACGCAGGCTGCCAGGGAAGAGAATGAGCTAAGATAGTCCTATGTGCCCTTTTGCGCTCACAGGAGGTCTGTGATCAAGCACTCTACCTAACAGACTGGTAGTGTGTCCTTGTCTATATCTCCATGGGAGCTTTGGGAAGATCCCGAAGTGATCATTGGAGGGCATGGATATGCTCAGGGGTGTCACCAGGGTGGTTGCTCAGAAAGCAGCTGCAGAACCTGATGAGATCAGGCCTCTGGAAAGTAAAGTTGATTACTTTGCAACTGAAAGCTCAGACTTAATCACCTGAGTGAGTAAAGACAACTGCACAGACATGAGGATTGTCTGTGGTTGAATGGCCCAGGTGGAGGACACTTTTAAGGGCCCCATCCAAACACCAGTGACAGTGTAGACTCATGCCTGGGTCTACAGGTTCTGGTATTGGGGGCTGATTATAGGACTAAGGCGGTTCAGGCTCTACAGTGAAGACTAGTAAGAGAGGACTGTATGATCAGAGTGAAGACTAGCTGAGGGGCTGGGAGACCATTGTGAGGATTGGAACCAATATGGTTCATTGTGAGAACTGGAACCTAGGTGGTTTATAATGAGGACTAGACTGTGTGTTGACTGAACTGATTGCTTGCTGTAATAGACTGATTGCTGACTGGAAATGACTGTTTGATGACTGGAAAGGGTTGTTTGCTAGACTGAAAAGGACTGTTGATGGACAAGAAAGGACCAGAAGATTATGGTGAAGGACTAGCTAAAGGACCAGAAGATGTTGGTGAGGAACTGGCTGAAGGACCAGAAGATCATGATGCAGGACTATCTGAGGAACTGGAATATGGATTAGAAGGACTAGCTGGAATGAATACAGGAGCTAGAATGTTTGTTTTGGTTTCTTAAGAGAGAAAATAATAAGAAAGAAGCAGTTAAATAATAGTTTTATTCTGCCAAAGATATGAGAGGAAGATTGTATCAATTATCATATGGTTAAAAGAAAGGGATAAAAGAAATATTTTACAGTGTTTAAACTATAAATTTATTAAGATCTTATTGAGTTAAAATGAAGCCAGGGAAAGACCAAAAACAGGACAGAGAAACTGTGAGAACAAGTATTGAAATTTTGCTGGGAACAACTAGGAGAGGCAAAAGGTGTGCAATGGGTAAGTTCAAAGTTGTGAACGCTGAAAAAAATGCAGGAAAACTCAGATAAACGTTGAGAATTGAGGATTCAAAAATTCCTTAATTAAAAAATAGGCAAAAGTGCTCAAGTTTTGCCAGAGAATTGTGACAGAAATCATGGCAAACCCGTTCAAAACATGGAGCAGTTGTTTATCTGGAGCAAGACAGCAACAGGTTCAAACCATGGTCAAGAGCAAGTCATTTAAGTGAGCTGTTTAGAAAAACTGTTGAATAAGAGCATTTGATTGGCTGCAGGCCAAAGCCTGTTTGATCAGTGTTTTGAGGGCTTTAACTGAAGAGTTAAAGCCTAAAAATGAGGAGCAGAAGCAGAAAATTCAGGGCTTTTATTGGCTAAAGTAAGATTTGAGGTTTAATATATTGTAGAAAAAGAAAAACTGGATAGTTTAAGCCTTAAAAACCAGAGTTCTGAGAGAGAACTAGGTCTGAAACAAGGAGCTATAAAATGGGAAGTTATCTGAGGCTTTTCAGGGACTCACACAGTGGATTTCAAAGGCCACAAAGACTGATACAAGTGGAATACAAAGGTCTTAAGCATAAGAAAAAGATGCAGAGGACTAAGATACAGGTTCAGAAGCCCAAGGCCAAGACCAAGGAGCTGGAGATAAGGAGTTGAAACTAAAGCAGAGTGTAAAAGCCCAAGATACAGGTGCAGGAGCCCAAGATAAAGGAGCTGGAGTCTAAGATGAGAAAGCTGAAGCTCAGGATCAAAGGCTGGAATTTGAGACTAGGGAGCAGGAATATAAGATTGAGGAGCAGGAGTCTAAGACTAAAGAGCAGGAGTCAAGGACAATGGAGTAAAAGTCTAATGTGAGAAGCAGAGGTCCAAGATATGGCTAGAGGACCCTCAGTATTAGCACATATCAATGATTACCTTGGCCCCTGGGCTATATACCAGAAGGTTTCTGAAGGGATCTTATTTCTTAGAGTGAATAAAAGCCCATATTGACCCTTATACATATTTTTTGAGATACCTTTCCATATACTAGAGAATGACAACTCCTTCCAGCCAGTCCCTGGCTATGACCCAGGACACACTTTGGTGATTGGTGGATAGGAACCCCACAATATGTCTTGACTTATGTTGCAGTATACTATGGGTTGACTCATTTTGCTCCTTTCTTGGGTTTGTATAAATTGTGGGGCTATATGATAAACACCATTATGGTTGGGATTCCTGTAGGATCATCCTTGGTGGGCTTTCATCCCACTGCTCTTTTACATTACTTAGGCTCCCTCTTACCTCAGGAGTGGATCCCTGGCATTTTCTTTAATAAGTCTAATAAGGGTTTTATATGTGGATTTTAGGATCACCTTGTGTTTGGGGGCTTTTGAGGTAGGCATTGACTCTTTGGGTTCTTCCAAGACACAGGGCATAGGCATTTATCCATAAAACACAACAACCTTTTTGAGCATCTTCTGCCTATTCACATTTCAATGATACTGTGGCTCTTTGTTGTTTTCTTGTCCTTTGATATCACTCATGTAAGTCTTTTACATGGTGTCAAGGACAGGCTTCACTTTTTTCATAATAGTTGCTGGAACACCATCACAGGGGTATACAGGCACGTATACCAAGGACACCCTCTTGATGGTGATGTCATTTACTGTTTTGAAGGTGGTGACCTTTGTGTATTTTCTGGTCAGCTTTGGGACCCTTGGATTAATGCTCTGTGCCACTTCACCCTGTTAAAATTGAGCTGTTTGTGTCAGTGCAGCCTCACTGTGATTTTATCCTCTCCTGTCTTCTTCTTGAGATAGCACTTGTGTTGCACTAACTCAAATTTTTGACCCATAAAGGTGTCCATGTCCTTGGCATACTTCTCCAGCTCCTTGGCTCTGCTGTTGTGATGCGCCTAGTTGGTTAAAAAATAAAATCTGTTTATCTATAAATTTATTTATTTTAATTTTATCTCTCCATATATAGTAGCAGGAATCTTGTAGTCACTAATGTTTATTTCAAATTAGATTTCTAAATTAGCCTTTTTTGGTTGTAAATCTGCACTGTTAATTGGATGCTTTGATGTATTTGATTTATTTTCTAATTTTCATCCAAAACAGATACTCAGAATGTTTATTTTCTTTTCATATTCTAGATTGTATTCTTAATTAGGACAAACTGGTAACAGTATCAAAGATTTACTGATTTTTTTTGATATTTGGTGTTTTTTGTTGTCTTTTTCAGTTGCTATTAGGGGTTTCAGCTGGATTGGGGTTTTTAACTTTGTTACTGAGCTCAATTTTTTGTTAAAAATTATAACAACATGGTAGCTTTATTGGTGACTAAAGTGCATTCATATAGTGCCTGGTATATTTATTGTTGAATCATCATACATTTTTCCCAGCTTACATAGGTCATTGTGTGACTGGACATTTTCACCAAATAGTGCACATTTTTTGTGTAATTAGCTTATATTTCTATCTAAAAAGTAGATTTTTACTGTGTGGCTGAACCCATTTGTTCTGAACTGAACATTATTTTTATCCTAACAAGTTTGAAGACTACTGTACCTTGGATACCTGGACATCTGTGTTGGAAAAAATAAGTGCTCTGTTTTTTTAAAACCTGGGAAAACTGTATAGGGTTACAAGGTTCTCTTCAAGGATTCTCACATGGTTAAGCACCTGGATCTTTGGCTTTTCTGGAGTAAGTTGGGCCTCAGTAGATTGGAAAAGTGGTAACTAAATATTGAGGGAAAGCCAGGGCAAGCCATCCTGGAATATATATCAGGTCACTATCAATAGTGAGCTGAAGACAACTTCAGCATTAGAGGCCTACCATAAGCCCCTCAAGTAAAACTTTGGGGTCACCCCAAGTTCAGAAAGCTATGTGTCCTCCTTTAGCATGGGCAGGAGAAAACTAACTCTAAGCTTCATGAACTGGACAGTTGGGTTCCTCTCACCAAGCCTTCCACAAAATCCCCCTATCCAACAAATTCATCCAGAATATCACCAAGGTGAAGTACAAGGCCTCTGAGCTCAAGCAGCAGCTTGAGCCAATCAAAACTTCCCTGCTTAAAGGGGCCAAGAAAAGAAGGCTAAAAAACCTGAGGATTAGACCTTTCTTGATTTGCCCTTATGATGTTTATGTTTGATATTTCAATATATTGGTTATTTTTAAACAGTGTTAGCTTTTTAGGTAACCTGGTAAGTTATATAAGTGCCTTTAAAGTTGTAAGGAAACAATATATTATTTGTCTTGTTGATCTATCTGTAAAGCGTGAGATATTTTCAGTTGTGCTCATATAAGTATAACAAATAAGGATTCTGACTCTCATATTCTTAATCATTTATACTATCTTGTCTTTTCTTTATTTTTGTAAAATTATTATAAAATTTTTTTGGTAATAAAAATATTTTTAGCATAGGTTTTTTTACATAAAAAACGGGAGGCAACTGCTTATTCCCCTTATTCTTATTTTTCCAGATAAGGTTCTATTGCATTTTTGAGTCTTATGTAGTCACTTTAGTATCCTATAGCCATATAGATTAATCTTTAAATTAAAGGCATTCAGTAGATAAAGTGCTGTTAATTAAACAATTGTCAACTTCCAGGAGCAGATCTGAAAGGACCTAAATTTTCACCTTACTTAACATCCAGCTACCAGGGACCCAATTTCATCACAGCTGTAAAGAGAAATGTTCCCCTAGGTACCAAGTGTGCGGGTAATTAGTTGTACTTTTTGTTGAATACCCAGGGCTAGAAATGTAAAAAGCACCCTTTCTATTTATGTGTCCAGGTTTCTGGTGAGAGCTAGTGGATCAGATAGAAGGATATTATCCAAGGTGAGATCCTTATCATCTGGGTTGAGTGAAGACCCCATGGAGTGTATAGTTTTTTTAAGACAAGCCTGGGGGTCTAAAAGATCTGGGCCAAGGGTCCTTGAGAAGATCTGCTGGAATATCAAGAGGTGTGGCTGGGCTATTCAGAGTAGCGTTCAGATTATATAGAACTAGAACAATATTAGGCAATGATTGCAAGTACTAGAGGTTCATTTACTCTTTATTTCAAAATTATTGTACCTATTATTTCATGTCAGGGGGTTGTACCATCTTTCAAATGAGCAACCTCTTAGGCTCTCCACCCAAAGGGGCTGCAGACATAATGGCCAGGGCTTGCAGATGCAAGGTGGGAAGAGAACCAGGATCTTTCCCTTGAGTAAAAATTTGCTAATGTTTCTAACTGCTTTGGGAATTATTACTATATTTAGGTGGTCAGGCAGCCTAAGCCCTTACAGGTTTGACTTTATCAGCACTTAACACCTTATCAGTATCTATGTCTATTGAATTGTGTGGGGGTTCAATTTGTTTAATGCCAACCACTGTGTTGGCCTAGGTTATTGATCCTCAGGCTGTCTGGGGTTTGTTTAAGCTACTGTCAGGGGTCTCAAGAGTTGACTTGTTCAGAATTTTCAGGATACTGCATTCCAGGGGATGGACTGTTAGCCTCAGCTGCAAACTTGCTCTGTTGGGAGGAGGGTAGAGCCCACCATAGGAAGGGTGCTAACTTGGTGAGATAAGATGCTGATTGGCCCACTAAGGCCCAGGGTCCAGTGGCTGGTACCATATTGTCAATCAACTCAGCCAAGGTGTTGTAAACAATGCCTGTATATTGGTTGGCTGTGGGTGAAGATAGTCCTGGGGTGGGGTATAGGCAGTCAGGTTTGGGTGTCAGGGGTGCTTCCATATCTGTCTGGTAGGTAGGCAGATAGTTATACTTCACACAGATTTTGGAGGCTAGATGTTTGCACCAAGCACCTTTGTAGAAAGCTGTTTGTGGGTTAATCTGTTGGGCCAGGTGGTCTGGGCGGGGGGTATTATTCACAGTAGTCTACCAATACTCTGACTTAAGGGGATAGTCAGATAAATCCAGCGGACCAAAGGGTGCTCCAGGAGAACAATAAAACATGGGCCGGGTTTTGGGGTTTCCTCAGGAATGCAGGCTATCAGCCCAAGATTTTCTGTTGGGACAGTTGTTTGATGGAAAACAACCAAGACAAAATAAGAAATAAATTGGTAGAACCAAGGCCCCATAATCTTATTTATTTCAGAATGGCAATACCATTTAGTCAAGACTTTACGGAGTTTAAATGCCATTTAAAATGCTAAGTTTGGAATCTAGCCCATCACCTGACAGCTGAGTTTTCTCAGTTTCCTCTGGGCTGAGAGTTCTGGCCCCATTCTAATCCTTCTGGCCCGTAATATCTTCTGTTGGAATGATCTCCATCTTTCAGTTCAAACACAACATCTTCATACCTTTATCATTACCACCGGAGTTCTTGTTATCATGGACCAAGAGACCTCCAGGAACCTTAAGCTGGGACAACCTTTGCTCCATAAGCTGCACATCTTTGGGAGTGGCTTTGGGGTCACTACATGACTGAGGATCACATGGCCCAGCGGCCCAGGTTTTTAGCCAATTACCTGGATTCTCTTTGGATTTTGGCCTATTGTGCTGAGCAGAAAACCCCTTTTTGGACAGCCTGTCAACTATGACAGGAGTGAAACCACATTGACTTAATGCTTCCAGCAATCCAGCTTGTTCCTGTAAATTTTTGGCCAGGCAGGCCTGAAAATTTTCTTGATTAATTGGATTTGAACCAATGCCTGTTTCAGCTCTTCCATTGGCTAACCGTGAAAAACACAGGTGGGCGGCCCAAGGGCCCACATAATCTCCACAACCCTCAGAATCAGGTCCTGAGTTTGATTCTCCTAGTTGGAGTTTCCCACTTATTTTGGGAGAAATGTCATTCATGACACCATCCCCCTCCAACCCCTCTGATCTCTCAAGACTAGAATTCTTCTCCAGATACTTCTGGATGGCCTGCTTAGCATTGTTTAAGTTGTCTACAGGTTCCCAAGTGCTTTCCTCCAACAGATAGTCCAATCACTTCACATAGTACTGTGGTGTCCTGTAATGGGTCCGGTTTCCATGCACATACTCCACTTTGCATTATGTTGATTGTCCTACTTGGATAGGAGGTGGTGCTGACTTGAGATTTTGATGAGGAAGTGAAACTGATTCTTTTTTGAACATTAACACTTGGTGGAAAACATTGTGGATCTTCCAAGTCAGTGGCAATCCAACCTATAAGCCACTTTGCCTATCAACTTGACAATTTTATAGGGTCTGTCACGCCTATGAGCCAACTTCTGACTTGATACATTCAGGGGGATGTTTTTTGAGTTCAAATAGACCTTGTCACCAACCATCAACGGCTTTCCTGGGATCCTTTTCTTATCAGCAAAAGCTTTGTAGATCCTGACTGCCTGGTCCAAGTTCTTCCAGAAAGTAACCTGGGACTTGTGGATCTGTTCCATCCATGAGCAGTCTATTGCATTGGACTCCTTGGCACCAATCCTGGGATCCCAGGTAGGATCAAACCCATAATTGACCTTAAAAGGAGACATTCCTGTTGAGGCGTGATCCTTACTTTTGTACACAAATTGAGCCATTGGTAGCATTTCTGACCAATTATCCTGGTCTGTATTGGCGTAACAACGGAGGTACTGCTCAAGAATCTGATTCACTTGCTCTGTCTGGCCATCAGTCTGAGGATGATAAGAAGTTGACATGCACCACTTGATTCCCAGATCTTGCATTACTTGAGTCCAATAGTGTGATGTGAACTGGGGTCCTCTATTGGTGATCACTTCACTAGGGCATCCATGTTGAATTAGCACCTTTTTGTGAAAGTGCTTGGCGGTCTTGCTGGCTGTACAGTGAGTGGTGGTAGGAAAAAAATATGACATATTTGTGAATTGATCAACTAACACCAGAATGGCATTGAACAATCCAGAGGGAGGAGTTCAATAATTTATTCCATAGAAACCAATCTCCATGGTCCTGTGGGGATTTCTAAAGGCCTTAATAGCCCTTCAGGCTTGCATCTTCTGGTCTTGGTCTTCCCACAGATTTTGAAACCCTCCAGGTACTCTGCCACACATTGATCAATCTTAGGCCAGGTATAGTTCCGTTTAATGCCTCATAATGTCTTAAGTCTTCCTGGGTGACCAGCTGTTGTATTTCCACGTAGAGTTGGTAGTTGCTTTCAGTTAACTTGAAATATAATCCTTCTATTACTAAAGATTAGGTCAAGATAAGTATCTAGCCTAATGTGTATAATAAAGTTAAAGTATATAAATTTGATCTTTATTTAATCAATCAAGGAGAGAGTTATATAGTAATAGGAGAGATTAACAAGAGGCACAGAACACCAGGATCTTCTGGTTACAGCCTTGTTTCCCCTATCCTTAGCCCACTATTAAACTAACAATTGGCTGATCATTAGTTAATATGAACTCAGGATACAACTTAGTTGATCATTCAACCTTGTTATCATCCAGAGCAAGAGTACCATTGTTCTGTTATACCCCAAGCTTAAAGATCAATTGCATGAGTATAGTGATAGCTAGTTTACAACCAATCACTTCACAACATTTCCTCCCACTAAACTAGACGTTACTGTAAAAGTCTTTTAACTTTCTCCAGTATGGTAAACCGTCCAAAAAGGAACAAGAAACCAGCTGTGCGCTATACTAATGTCCCAGCACAGAGAGTCAACCAAGCTCAAAAGAGAATACCAAAAATTCCAGTTGTAACCGCATACAAGTTCTCACCCGTTCTAGCCTCAGAAGGAACAGACTTCACCAAGATGCTAGGCAGCAAGATTGACACAGCTTTCTGTAGTTCTTCCAGTACTGTCTTGTATAAACCCAGTACCTCTTTGAGTAAGTCAGGAACACAAGACTCTGGTATGCCTATGTCCAACCAGCTTTCAAAAATTGCAAAGAAAAGGAGTTGTAGCAACAAGAGTAAGACTACTTCCACCACTCCAACTGATAAGAATAATGAACCTGCACCAAACTTAGCCAATCTTCTCAAAACTCTGAGCAAAAGTGAGGTGGGTATTACCCCCATGGCAATCCAAGAAGACAGTCAAGGTTCTTATATTGAACTATCCACAATTCTTCATTGGGAGAAGTTTCCCATCCTAAACTTCCGTGGACCCGTGGTAATGTGGTCCACTCTTATGCTGGCCCTGGAAAATCCTTACATAATCTCCACAAAGAGGCTTGAAGTAGGGAATAACATTTATTGGTGTATACCTCGGAAGAAACTTGTAAGGTATGCCCAGTTATGCCTACAGGACTTTTCCTTTGATGGGATATACTTGACAGACAATCAGATCTCTCATGCCCTCAAATTTCTTGAACTGGTCTTTTTGGCATGATCTGATCCTCAGTCTGCTGTTGGCCTGGTGCCCTTGTGGCATGGTTCAGATAGCCATGAATATTGGTTGAAAAGGGCAATGGGTACTGCGCTGGAGCCCCTTAGCTATAATTGGGCAGGAAGTAGGCAATGCATGGCATTAGTTGGAAATTTAGTGCTTAGTGGCTCCAAAGTTGTGTATCACCAAAGCTTCACTACATGCCTGAATATATCAAACAACTGTTGGGATTCATGTACTCAGTAGGAGGCAAGACACCTGAGAAATATGCCCAGTGAGAAAGACTTCTCTGGGAGTGCATCTTGCTTGGACTTTCTTTTCCTTATTCAATTGGCGTTAATTGTGTCAATTTCCTTCCCGTTGATAATTCTCCTTTCCTTCCATTTGCATTTTGTTGGCTACCTAGTGTCTGGATCACCTACGCAGCCATTTCCAAAGTCCTCATCCAGTTGCGCCTGGGGCTAGAAGCAGCAGTATCTCAATGAAGAACCATTTTCTTAACCCTAATAATCCTTTTTACTATAAGCTCTATCTCTTCTTGATGCAAAAAGGATAACAATCCATGGATTATTTTCATTAGTTTTTTCTTTTTCTAAATTTTTATCTATAATGGGGTTTATGCTTGATCATTTGGAGCCTTGCGCATGTGCTGCACATGGACTCAAGTGATCAGTTGGCCAGTTTCCAGATCCTTGAGGATATAACTATCTACTCCCACTTTCTGGAATACCTTGACCAGACCTTGCCATAGTGAAGCAAGTTTACTTTTGCAACTGTACCCTTGGTTACTGTAGAAGTATACCAAGCTTCCTATTTTGTATGCAGGAAGGGCAGGTTGGTTTTCTACTATATGTTCATATCTTTCTCCTTTGTTGCTAAGTTGGTAGAGTACGCCTCAGACTGTAACTTGATTAGGGTCTGTGCTAGTCTCTTCAAATAAGCATTGGGGGTAAGAGGATCATTAGTTTTAACTAAACTGTAGAGGTGTGGCAGGAGGGTTGGCTGTTGACCATAAAGAAGCTGGAAGGGACTTTTTCTGGTAGCCCTGTGGAATCCTATGTTGTACGCAAAGGTAGCTGCTGGAAGATATGTATCCCATTCTGTTTCATGCTGGTGACTAAGCTTCCTTAAGATCTGTACCAGGCTTCCATTTGTCCTTTCTATCATTCCATTTGTTTGGGGATGATATGGTGTTGACAGAGCGCCACAGATACCCATAAATTTGTTAAGTATGGGTATCATGTATCCTGTGAAGTTGGTCCCATTATCTGTTAGCAATGTCTGAGGGCAGCCATGTTTGTAGAGTATGCTCTCCAAAATGAACTTGGCTGTGGTAAGCGCCAACTGGTTAGAAATTTCTTTTGTTTCTACCCATTTTGTAAGCTGATCCACTGCTACAATAATGAACTTGTTCTTGCTAGCAGTCAGTGGAAGGGGGCCTACTACATCTATAGCAACAGTATGGAACGCAAAGCCAGGTTGAATTAGTTGGTGCTGATAGCGCAAGACCTTTAGTTGCTCAATTGTACAGTCATGACAAGCGGCCAGGGTTTCTGCAAAATCTGAATGCATACCTTCCCAGTAACAATGCTGCTGTAAGAGGTTAAGGGTTTTATGGATACCACCATGACCCACAGTGCAATGTGCTGATACTATTGCGTCTGTACGTAGAGATAAACAAATGTATGGTAGCCACTTCCCTTTGTACAACTTAATAAGCTGATTATTCTTGACGTGGGTGTCCACCGCAAGAGACTTCATAATTTTCTGAATCTTGAGCAGCTTCTCCCCCCACATAGAAGGTTTCAGCATCAGTTTTTTGTAAAGTTTGTCTGCTGCTGAAGAGACCAAAGCTATAGTAGGAAGACATGAAAGACAGTCTGCATTCTGGTGCATGACTCCTGTGCAATGGATTATCTTGTAGTCATAGGCTTGTAGCTTAATAGCCCATTGTGCCAGTTGTACTTCCGGATCCTTCAGGGTTTTCAGCCATTTAAGTGAGGCGTGATCAGTTACCACCGTAAAGTGTACTCTGTGGAGGTACACTCTAAATTGTTGGCAGGCATAGATGACTGCCAGGCATTCCCTCTCCATGACCGTATAATTTCTTTTGTGACTATTGAGTGTGCAGGAACAATACCCTATAGGATGTTCTTGGTCATCATTGTCTAACTGAGAAAGAACAGCGCCAATTGCTGTCAAACTGGCGTCTGTGTGTACAATGAAAGGGCGCTCAAAGTTAGGATAGGAGAGTACTGGCTCTGTCACTAGGGTGGCCTTCAAGTCCTTGAAGGCCTTCTGGCATTCATCCATCCATGAGAATTAAACGTTGTTTTTCAACAGGTAAAATAATGGTCTTCCTAGGCCGTCAAAGTTTGGTATGAAGCATCTATAATAGCCAATCATCCCTAAAAACACCTGAACGTTTCTTTTGTTGGAAGGCGTTTGCATATGTGTGATAGCTTCAACCTTGGCAGGAACAGGCCTCAAGC
The DNA here is from genome assembly GCA_014839935.2 of Entomophthora muscae. Classification (NCBI taxonomy): domain Eukaryota; kingdom Fungi; phylum Entomophthoromycota; class Entomophthoromycetes; order Entomophthorales; family Entomophthoraceae; genus Entomophthora; species Entomophthora muscae. The sequence goes on along the minus strand of QTSX02000760.1, from coordinate 308,785 downwards.
CATCCTTACTGATAATATAACCAAGTAATTCCAGATGTTCTTTAAAGAAGTTACACTTCCTTGGTTTTAACTTGAGGTTGGCAGCAATCAGACGCTGAAATACTGCCTCCATATGGTCCAAATGTTGACCAAAGGTTTGTGAAAAGACATTAATATCATCAAGATAAACCAGAACACAAGTCAACTTGAGGTCACCCATCACAGAGTCCATGGCCCTTTGGAACGTTGCAAGAGCATTTGCAAGTCCTTGCGGCATCCTAGTAGATTGAAAAAGGCCTTGCTCTGTAATAATGGCACATTTTTCCTGGTCTGCCTCTGGAAGGTCAATCTGTCAGTATCTGCTGATCAGATCCATTGCGCTGAAGTATTTTGCACCACCCAGCTTGTCCAATGTGTCATCAATGAGGGGCAATGGATAAGAGTCCTTTTTTGTAATGGAGTTCAGTTTGCAGTAGTCCATTACTACGTGGTTTGACCCATCCTTTTTCTTTACAATTAATAATGAGAAAGACCATGGGCTTTTGCTGGGTACCAAAAGGCTATATGCCAGTAACTTCTGTAGTTCTTTGTTTATTTCTTCTTTATCTGGCAAGTATTTTTTGGGGCAAGCTTCTTGGTCCAACAGGCTGACGTTGCAGTAAGGGGCGTTGGGGTCCGGGTCAATAGGTGGAGAGGGTCAGGAACTACTAGAAGTCAGGGTTTTCTCCTCAACCTGACTGCTTAGCAGTTTTTTGACTCCTCACCGTCTTCTTCTCTGTTATCTTCTTCATCCTTGTCATCCCACTTGTCCTCCACATCCTCTTCCTGATTCAGATGGCGCACATTAGCCTTGGGTTGCTTGCAGTCCCGGGAAAGATGTCCTAATTGCCCACACTTGTAGCAGGTGTGATTGTTTGTTGTGTTAATGACTGGGGGCGTAGCTAGTATTGTAGGTTTCCTAGGAGGGTCCTTATCCCAAGTCTTGCCTTTAGAATCTGAAGAAGAGAACAAAGTGGCTTTCTTATAGTAGGGGAAAGGGACTTCAAACTGTTCCTTAAAAGATCCCAAGTGACGCATGAGCTTGGGGACCGTTAGTGCACTATAGATTCCAGATTTGAGAGCAATGGAAAGCTCTCTATTGGGAAAAACATGGTTAAGAAGTGCTCCTTTTATGTCAACAAAAGTGGCTGCTCACATGGAGACTAGTGTCTGTGCTTCCAAGTAAAAGTGCTCTAAGAAATCCATTAGGCTTTCCCCCTTCTTTATCTTCCCTTCAGTAAACTCCATTTTGTGGCAAAATAAAGCTTCTTTGCTGCCAAACTCTGTAATGAGGGCCCTGGATACGTTCTCATAAGTCCAGCCTTGTTCCAGGAAGTCTCAGCATTATTATTGTCTGGGTCTTCAAATCCAAACAATTAAAGATGGCCGCATTCTTCATGGCATCATCCACTCCATACATAGAGTTATTGTATAGCCAGAGGAACATGTGGATATTGGCCTTTTTGTCAAACTTTGGCAAGTTTGTTGGCTTGAAATTTGGGATCACTGCAGAAGTGCTAAAATTATAACTTCTTCTAGGCGGGGGTGAGGTATTTCTCTGGTTTGAAGCACAAAACCGTGCTTCTAAAGCTGCATCCCTGGTGTTGTTGCTAGTCCTGGAAGTAGAGGCAGCAGCACCAGGAAGAGGTGTTTTGCTGCTATCCAGAACTGGTTCTGCTACATAGACTTTCCTCATTGTACAGCCTATGTTGTCTTCATTGCTCTCATAACTATGAAAGGAGCAACAGTCCTCTGACATTGCCTGGCTGACTGTGGACAGGACGCTTTGGCTTCTTCCTGTGGTCTTCTGTGGACCTGTTTCCAGCACAGTTTGGCTGGAGTAAACTTGAAGTAACTGCTCTACTTGTCCTTGTAGTTGCAGAATGTTGCTACGTTGCAATTGTACTTCTTGAGCCAGGTCTTTTATTGTGCAATTAGCCGCATGCAATTTGTCTTTGAGCTTCTCCATATGTGAATCCTGTTTTTCAAACATCACATTGTTCTTTTCTTGCATAGCCCAATGGTTGTTGCTTAATGCTTCCAGATTATCACAATTATCTTCTGTGTGGTCATGGTTGTGGTTGATCAATTTTGCCAGCTTGGGAAATTCCATGTTGAAATGATTGCAGTCAGAGAGGGATTGCTAAAGGCCCTTGTCAATCTCACTGACGTGTTTGGATAGCTCCTCCATGTCCTGTTGGATAATGGCAGTGACTTCCTTATTGCCTTCCAAAGCAACCCCATCTTCTATCAGTCTTACCGAGCAACTGAGCGACTCTACCTTGCTACATAGGTAGCAAAAGGTGGCTTCTGCACCCTTTACATGATGAGTTACTGTGCCTAGCCAGTTATTATCCAATCCTTTATGCTCCAGCATAGTCCCAACCATTGTGGACACATAGTTTGTCAGGCGTTCTTCCAGCTGTGTTGACCAGTTTGCCGTGAAGTTTTGGTGGATTGCCAAGTGATTCAATTGGTGACTGATATTGGTCATAGAGCTTGTAAGTTTGTCATACAGACAGCAGAGGAAAGCCTGCTGATTGTTTATCAAGTTTCCCTGATGCAAGATCAGGGATAGTTGATAACCCAGGTGGGTCCGGTTATGGCAAATGGCAGGATGTGCAAAGCTGTGGATATACTCCTTGGCTTGTTCAATTGTTTTCATCTGTATTTGAAGCTGATTTGGAGTTATCCCTGTGAAATTTTCGGAATTTCTCTTTAGCTGTAATGCCATAAGAGGGTAGTACGGCAAGCTTCTTGTGGGCTTCCCCATTCTGGTACGCACCCTGGTCCATACCGCTAATAGCTTGCTCCAGCTGTTGCTGGGTAGGCTCCATGTTTCTGTTTACCTCAAGAGGCGCTGGGACATCAAGGTGTAGAGAGGACTGATCCTCTATTAGACGGGGATGCTGCATGTCAGTCATGAACTGACCAAAAGCCATGAATTCATTAGGCAGACCATCCCTTGTTCCAGCAAGGCAATTGATCTCTGAGAATAGCCCATCAGGGTGGTCCTGAAGGTGGCAAAGGAAAGCATGGAGAAGGTTATCTCCATCACCTCCCTGCACAAAAAGACGGGTCCCCAGCAGGGCAACAGTTATCATTGGATCAATACATGCTAGAGTGAGCACCAATGTTGTATTTCCACGTAGAGTTGGTAGTTGCTTTCAGTTAACTTGAAATATGATCCTTCTATTACTAAAGATTAGGTCAAGATAAGAATCTAGCCTAATGTGTATAATAAAGTTAAAGTATATAAATTTGATCTTTATTTAATCAATCAAGGAGAGAGTTATATAGTAATAGGAGAGATTAACAAGAGGCACAGAACACCAGGATCCTCTGGTTACAGCCTTGTTTCCCCTATCCTTAGCCCACTATTAAACTAACAATTGGCTGATCATTAGTTAATAAGAACTCAGGATACAACTTAGTTGATCATTCAACCTTGTTATCATCCAGAGCAATAGTACCATTGTTCTGTTATACCCCAAGCTTAAAGGATCAATTGCATGAGTATAGTGACAGCTAGTTTACAACCAATCACTTCACAACACCAGACATCTCAGAGTCATGATAATCCCTTAGAAAGTAAATCCTGGCTTGACCCTCTGGCACATATATCCTATTGTGTAGCATCAATATTGTTCCTTTTAAGGAAAACCCAGCTTTATACAGTGTGCTGTCCTTATCCTTGCCAAAGTCAGCCACCCTGGACACCAAGGACAGGTCTGTTGGCTGGGCTTTAATCACGTCTGGTTGGCTTGCTATGATATTCATATAACCCAAGTGAATGCCTAAGCTGACTGGATCCAAGAGAACTTGTGTATTGTGGTTGCGCAACTCTACATGGGTTGGTACCAGGTCTGCTCTTCTACTAAGTGCATACGGGACTAAATTAACCTTGCCAGGATTGTAGTTAATTGTGAGAACGTAATATGCCAGCTCAAGAGCCCATCTAGCCTGCCTCTGGTTCAACTGTCTATGCTTAAAGAAATAGACAAGGTTTTTATGATCTGTCAGGACCTTGACTGGAAACTCTGCACCGCATAGGTATCTCCTCCAGTGCTTCAAAGTTCTCATTATTACAAGCATCTCCTTGTCATATATTATATAGTTCTCTTCTGCTGGTATCATCTTCTTTGAATAATATGCTACCAGATGTAGCATACTATCCCCTCCCTCCTGAAGAAGCACCCCACTCACTGCAAAGTCAGAGGCGTCAGTCTCCAAAATGAAGGGCTTAGTGTGGTCTGGCATTGCTAACACAGGAGCAGAAGTAAAAGCTGTCTTTAGTGTCTCAAAGGCTGTCAAGCACCCCAGAGTCCATACAAACTGGAATTTTTCAGAGCAAAAACAGGTTGGGGGCATTGTAATATGAGAAATTTTTTGGATGAAATCCCTGCAATAATTTGCCAGGCCCAAAAAACTTCTCACGTCTTTTCTACATTTGGGGGTTGGCCAGGAGGTCACGGTGTCCACTTTATCCTGGGCCATTGCAAACCCTCCAGTTTTCACTATGTAGCCCAGGAATTCTACCTCTGACTGGAAAAACTCATATCTTTTCAGCTTTAGATGGAGGTTTGCCTGGGAAAGCTGTTCCATTATCTGGTGTAGATGATCCAAATGTTACAGGTGGTTCTGGCTATAAACCAAAATATCATCCAAGTAGGCCACACAGAACTGATCCAGAAACTCTCCCAATACCAAGTTCATCATACTCTGGAAGGTACTAGGGGCATTACAGAGCCCAAATGGCATTACCAAGTACTCATAAAGACCATAGCGTGTCTTTAATGCAGTCTTGTATTCATTGCCTTACCTGTGTGGATCTGATTGAACACATTGCAGAGATCAATCTTGGAATACACCTAAGCTCCATTCAATACATTGCACAAATCAATGGCGTTAGAAATAGGGTAATGGTTCTTAATTTTAATATTGTTCAGCTTCTGGTAGTTGACACACGGACACATTCCCCTGTCCTTCTTCCCCACAAATAACATTGGCAATGAACAAGGGGCCTTGGAGACGCAGATAAACCCTTTCTTAGTCATGTCCTCAATGTAGGATTTCAAGGTCACTTTTTCCTTGTGGTACTTATTGGTCCGTGGCTGGGCTGCGTACCAGACATCAGATCAATAGCATGGTCAAAGATAGAGTGGTTAAGCAAACAAGTGGCCTCCTCCTCACTGAATACATGAGTCCATTTATGCAGCTGTGGTGGCAATAAACCTTTCAAGGGTTCCATTCTCATCACCATCAGCTTTCCTGGTATGGCCTAGTCCATACTGAAACAAAAGGGTGTAACATCAGTTTAGGGGGACTACCTAGAGTAACAGTCTGGTCCCGGTAGTTCAAGATAGCCCCATGTCAGGCCAACCAGGATTCTCCCAAGATCAGTGGGTGAGGAAGTCCCTTCATCAGAATCAAGGAGGTAGGATATAAGTTCAACCCCACCTTCACTGGAAGCTCCTGCAGGCATCCCCAACCTGTATTAGTAGTACAATTCCCTAAGGCAACAAAGTATTGTTCTGTTGCCGCTCTCAATCCTAGCTCTTCAGCAAGTACTACTTCCATAAAGCTTTCATTAGCCCTGGTATCAATAAAATCTTCCAGCTGTCTGGATTGGCTGCTGGATATTATCCTAACATGAATATACTTGTAAGGCTGAGAATTAGTGTTTATTTGAGCTAGAGAAGCAGTGTTAGGGGACTTGTGTGGAAATACCTGAGTAAGGTGTCCAGTTTTGTGACAATGGAAACACAGTCCCTCACGGTAGTGGCGCTGAAGTTCATCAGGGGTCAATCCTGGTCTGTGGGCAGGCAGTGCTCTGGTGGTTCTGTTTGATCCTGGCTAGCAGGTTCCTTGTTCAGGATTAACCCCTTGCAAAGAGTTACAAGTTTATCCAGAGGAAGGGAAGGTGGGTGGTGTTGCAGGAGATCCTTCATGCCTAGGTTCACACCTTTCCGGTACAGGATAGCCAACAACTCATCTTCAAGCAACACTTGATTCTTCAGGGACATAAATTCATTGTGTAGGACTGAATAGATCTCATATTCTGTCTGATCTCAAACATCATGACAAGCACGTGATGTCTAGTATCACGGTCTTCCCCTGTTGCCATGAGTTCAGATTCAAACTTTGCATCGTCTAAACAGAACTCCAAATCTTCAGTAGTATCCTTCCCAAACCAATCCAGTGCATCATCAGACAGCATAGCGGCTACCCCGGGATCTTCTCAGTATTGTTGGTATAAGCATCTGTGTTGGTCTGAAAATGAAGTCGCAGCACCGACATGGCTTGTTGGGCCTCTTCCAGGTTCAGCTTACCCATGTGAGGCATGCCAATTCAGGAATTAGTCTGGGTCACCACCATATTTTTAATCTGGGCAGGCCTAGCAGCAGGGCTTCCCAAGTCAATATCCTAGGTCTGTGTGGTCAGGGTCTTTTGTATCTTAGCACATAATTGGGCCATCAACTTATAGGCATAATAAGTGATAATCAATAAAATCAACATACAAGAGGCCCAAGAATTAACAACATCTTGGGGCTCAGATTACCAAGGTTTGTAAGGATTGCCATAATGTCAGGATACCAAATTCCAGGGGAAGGACTGTTAGCCTCAGCTGCCAACTTGCTCTGTTGGGAGGAGGGTAGAGCCCACCATAGGAGGGGTGCTAACTTGATGAGATAAGATATTGATTGGCCCACTAAGGCCTAGGGCCCAGCAGCTGGTACCATAGTGTCAACCAACTCAGCCAAGGTGTTATAGACAATGCCTGTATATTGGTTGGCTGTGAGCAGAGATAGTCCTGAGGTGGGGTATAGGCTGTCAGGTTTGGGTGTCAGGGGTGCTTCCATATCTGTCTGGTAGGCAGGCAGATAGTTATACTTCACACAGATTTTGGAGGCTAGATGTTTGCACCAAGCACCTTTGTGGAAAGCTGTTTGTGGGGTAATCTGTTAGGCCAGGTGGTCTGGGAGGGGGGTATCTTTCATGGTAGTCTCCCAATACTCTGACTTAAGGGGATAGTCAGAGAAATGCAGCGGACCAAAGGGTGCTCCAAGAGAACAATAAAACACGGGCCGGGTTTTGGAGGTTTCCTCAGGAATGCGGGCTGTCAGCCCAAGATTTTCTGTTGGGACAGTTGTTTGATGGAAAACAACCAAGACAAAATAAGAAATAAATTGGTAGAACCAAGGTCCCATAATCTTATTTATTTCAGAATGGCAATACCATTTAGTCAAGACTTTACGGAGTTTAAATGCCATTTAAAATGCTAAGTTTGGAATCTAGCCCATCACCTGACAGCTGAGTTTGCTAAGTTTCCTCCGGGCTGAGAGTTCTGGCCCCATTCTGATGCTTCTGGCCCGTCATATATTCTGTTGGAATGATCTACATTTCTCAGTCCAAACACAACGTCTTCATGCCTTTATCATTATCACTGGAGTTCTTGTTATCATGGACCAAGAGACCTCCAGGAACCTTAAGCTGGGACAACCTTTGCTCCATAAGCTGCACATCTTCAGGAGTGGCTTTGGGGTCACTACATGACTGAGGATCACATGGCCCAGCGGCCCGGGTTTTTAGCCAATTACCTGGATTCTCTTTGGATTTTGGCCTATTGTGCTGAGCAGAAACCCCCTTTTTGGACAGCATGTCAACTATGACAGGAGGGACACCATATTTACTTAGTGCTTCCAGCAATCCAGCGTGTTCCTGCAAATTTGTGGCCAGGCGGGCCTGTGAATTTCCTTGATTAATCAGATTTGAACCAATGCCTATTTCAGCTCTTTCACCAGCTAACCGTGAAAAAACAGGCAGGCAGCCCAAGGGCCCGCAGAATCCTCACAACCCTCAGAATCAGGTCCTGAGTTTGATTCTCTTATTTGGAGTTTCTCACTTATTCTGGAAGAAATGAAATTCATGACAAGAATGATGACTTTGTTTTTTATGAGGAGGGATCCAATTACTTGACTTTGAATCCCAGCTGCAATAAAACATGGATAACTGGGATCCAGAGCTCATGCCTGAAGGCTAAGATGACTAAGGTTCAATTCTAGTTCAGTAGGTGATCTTTGGTAAGTGGATATTTTCTTTAGTGGTAATTGTTAGGATTTTTGCCCAAGCAATGATGCCAATTATGACAGAGCTTGCGGAATAGAATTACAGCCCCATAACATCATAAAAGAATAGATAAAAGTTATATATGCGTGATCAGCAATGAAATTTTATCTGTTACAACAAAATCACCCAATCATAAGTGCTGTCACACCACTTAGATAATATATAAAGCGCTGCCACAACTTTATATCAAGCACTGAAGTGGTGCCAGGTTCAAATCCCTGAAATGCAAATCTCCCATAGTTGTATTTCTAAGCAACAAATTTGAGGTATGTTCATGATAGGAAGAAGTGATCTTAAAGCTATCAAACCTCCATGTCATCAAGGGACACCTGTTCTAGGTGAAGATGAATATATTCTATGGGTTTAAATGCAATAAGCGTCAAACCTAGATTACTGATTACCCAAAATAAGGGTGTTCTAGAATGTCCTAGAAGACATTGCTAGCAGCCCAGGGAGTAATCTTTAAGATTTATACAAATAATTAATTAATTAAAATAAAGATATCTTTTAATCTGCAAGTACTTCTGCATGGTCAGAAGCTATCCTTTGAAAATAGTTATGTTTCTATTGATCCTAGCTCTTCTGATATGATACTAATCATATTCTTGCATATGACTGTATTCAAAAATCCTCTGTGCCCCACTTTACTAAAGAATGATGTTGATGTAATGTAAAAAGTGCAACAGCAGTGTAGTTAAAGTTTAGAACAATAATTACTATGGGATGGATATTTAGGCGCCTTTCACATGGAACTGATTACTTTTGCAAGATCTGTATGTTCCATTCATCAACTAGGAACAGGGATCTCATTCATGCCAGAATGTGATTTGATCATTGATCTATCTATCTTGGGGCCTGGTTGCCCGTGTTTTATGTTGAATCCATCCATAGGGCTGCATACCTGCGAACCTGTAATTATTGGTTGGATCTGTTAATTGGCCAATATCCCAAAATCCTGGCACCTATGCATCCCCACACTTTGAAAATGATTGCAATTGAGATGGACTCTAAATCGGTCCTGGGATGGGTCAACTACTCTGTGCAAGTTAGCCCTATTCAAAAGTGCAGATGCCTTGAGGGTTAAAAAGGGTTAATTGGTACAGCTATGGATATGCTTCTTTAGATTAGCCCATGAAGTCTCAATCAGATAAGTTGGTTCACCCATTAGGTGTATCCAAGTTTAGCATGGCAAGCTTTTTTGGCGCAACTGCAGGGTCAGTCTGTACGTACAGCCAAAGGGGTTGATTTGCATACTGGTACTAGCTTGGCTCACCATGGAGTTTTATGGTATGGCGATAATCGAGCCCACCCGTCCTAGTTGACAGGGGGTCGATTGCAGATCAAAAGCGAGGTGGGGGTTTGGTTCAGGGTTAACTTATCTTGAGTAGCAAGTGAAGTCGATCAAGGGTCAATCGCATGATAGATGATAGAATTGGTGTGGCATTTATATTGAATTTGTGAGGGGTAGCCCACATCTTCTCCATACCTTTTCGCTATGAAAATCAGTTGTTGATTGACCTGTTTTTTCACGAGAATTAGCGTGCGAGTTGGATTTGTTCCTTAATGTTTATGAGCTCCCTGAAGCATTGCATCATGAGATATAAAAGGTTAGAGCTGGTAAAAAGGGATAAGTTTATCGGTTAATCGCGATTAAACTTCAGAGGGTGTGAAATATACAGGTTGAGTCGGATTAAGATTATCAATTTATTGGTTTTAATTTATACAGTTGATGGCTCGTGGAGATTAAAAGCGGGTGGGTTTTTACCGCAGACCTTCGATGTGGAATCTCCCCCAGCCGAAAATCAGATATGAAATAAAGTGATGGGCTTGTGCATTATTCCTTAATCCCACCTCTTAGAATGGTAAAAGGTCTAACCGAATTTGAAAGTGTATGAGAAACACGCTAGATCCATGTACTTGATTTCCTTTTAAAAATGGGTTGATCCGTGATTAAAGATAATCAAGCTGTTTTATTTTAACGCACTTGAATTGTCCAGCACCGAATGATTTTGACTTTCGTGGTTTACATTTCGAATGTTTAAATTTATTGATTTTTAAATACAAATTTATTTCAATTTGGGGAGCAATCAAGCCAGCAATGTTCCCTTTACATGGTCCGAAGTATAAATATTTTCAAGCAGCCCTATAATAAACTCTATTTTAATATCACTTTTTGAACGATTGGTTTCGCTGGCCTTGCAGTTGAGTGCGACGTATCTCAGCATTAAACATATTTTGGTTGGGGGTTTAGCTTCTAGACTATTAGCTTATCAAATGCTAGTTAATTAGCCTGCTAAATATTGATTCCGATGCTAAAAATATTAATGTAAGTTTCATTAATAAAAAATACCAAACAAGCTAAATTATCTTGTGGATCACCCTTACCCCACACCAGAAGGTCACTAAAAATTCTATTGGAAACTTTTACACCCCGGGAGACGCACTAAATTTCATATCCACCACCGAGCCATTCTCCACGTGCTTGCTAAGAGATCCATCATAGGGAGGTGTTACAAAGATAGCACGTCTGGATTGGGAAATGCTTGGCAAACTAGTACACCCAGCAAGCCACGCTGAGTTAGTCAGGGGTCAAGTTAACTTAGCACCAAATAAATTCATTTCCACGCTTCAGATAGGATTTTAATCTCAAACCCTGCTGATTGACAGCCACTAGCACCCCCAAACACTCCCCCGGATTCACCATGTGGAGAGCGAGGAGCCAAAATACGAACACGTTATTTAACCTCGCTCAAGGCAAGCAGAACAGCATCATTCAAGCTCGCAATGTCTGCTCAATACCTCTCACCTCAAGCCTGGTTCGAATCCGGATACCAGAAGATGATGGGTTCGCCCGCTTCCGAATTCCGCTTCGTTCCCGGTGTCACTTTCATGTCGACTTACCGCGAGGTACTGCTCGCTTGCGTTGGCTACTTGGTCCTTGTGTTTGGAGGCCAACTTTTGATGAAAAGCCGCAAGCCCATCCAACTTGCCAATCTTTTCCGAATCCACAACGCTTTCCTCACTGTGCTCTCCTTTGGCCTGTGGGTCCTCCTTTTAGAAAACACAATCCCCCTTGTCTTCAAGGAGGGGCCTTTCAACGCCGTCTGCTCACCCAACTCCTTCACTCAGCAGCTTGAGCTTCTCTACTACATCAACTACCTCACCAAGTTTTACGAACTCCTCGACACCTGCTTCCTGGTTCTGCGCAAGAAGAGTCTGAGTAAGTTTATACTTTAATTTCAAATGCATTTTATATTTTCTAATTGTAATTTAGAATTCCTCCACTGGTATCACCACTCCATGACTGCTCTCCTCTGCTTCACTCAACTCGAAGGCCGCACCAGTGTCTCCTGGGTTCCCGTTCTCCTTAACTTGGGTGTCCATGTCCTCATGTACTATTACTACTTCCTAGCCACCTTCAACATCAAAGTCTGGTGGAAGAAATCCATCACCGTCCTACAAATCTCCCAGTTCGTAATTGACTTGGCGGTGATCTACTTCTGCTTCTACACCCAATTCTCCTTTGAAAATGGAGGCTATACCCTTGGCCCCTGCTCGGGCGGGAAGTTTGCAGCATACTTTGGCGCTGGTCTTCTCTCCTCTTACCTTCTCCTGTTCGTGGAGTTCTTCTTCAAGGCTTACAAAAAACCTGCCGCCAAGCCCAGCGAGAAGCTCGCTTCCAAGACCCTTTAAGCCCTTGTTGGCCAACTTTAAGCTCACCCTATCCAATTTCGCATCGCATTAAAGACCCTTAGAATTAGATCATCCCGTATCAAACCTTGAGCTAACCCAACTTATGCTACCCCCTTTCTCAGCCTATTCGGATTTAACCTTGGGCATACGCGGTTTTCTCTCTCAACTTATCTTCACGGCCGTCGGTAAATATGAGGTTTAATAGTCTATAATAACCTTTTACAGCTTCTTGTAGCATGAAATTGGTTAAAAATGCATTTATAAACAATGCATATCGGAATTCCAAACCAAAAATATCCTGCCCTTACCCAGCAAGGTCAACCGGTCATCTTATTGGCTTGATTTAAACCCATCCTACAGAGGTTACCCGGTTGGATCCCTTGTAAAGTAAAGAAACCTGTAAACCCACTATAGCGAGATATTGCCTAAAAAGGCACCCCTGCATTCCCTAGACAGCTAAACTTTATCCCACCACTATATCTCTACACATGGTGAACCCTGATATAGGCTCTTGGCGGTGATATCCAAGTGAATATGGCATGAGATCTTTATACCAAACCATTTGATGTCCATGCTAGCCAAAGGTTAGGGTTAGATTCTTGCGCAGTGTGGCCAGAAGGAGATGTCTTCAATAAACATCGAGCCAGCTCTTCAAAAGAGCTGAAATGTTGGTATAGCTGGAGAAGGCAACTGCTATCGTTTGCTAGTGTTAAAGCAATAGCCACGACCTAAACACCTATTCTACTATATTGGGATTCAGTGCCGGTGAACAGCTTTTAAATTGAGGTTGAATAACTTACTATTCAAAAGGTTTGCCCTCAAAAGAAATTACTTAGAGCAAGATAGTGATAATTTTATTGATAACAAAAATGTTAGGTATTTATATCCTTATGTGGCTTGTGTGATCTCAAATAATATATTCATGTATCCATACCATTCTCTGCAGCTTGGATTGGAGGGTTTGACCCCTTTAAGGGATCGAGCACTGTTGTATTGCTGGGTAGTGGATCTGATTTTGCTGAACTAGTTTGAGAAGAAACTATTTTATCCCTAGTTCTAGATTGTGGGAGACTTGATCCTTCTGGCTTAGTTGTAGAAGATGAGTTTGACTTTTTTACAGAGTCAAAAGATTTATCTAAAGGCTCAGAGTGTATCAACTCTCTGACAATGCCCCCTTCAAGCTCTTGGTGCAAGGGAGAATAAGCTTGAAGGAACCTTTCATGTACTCAATTTACCACTATGCCAGTTTGTTCAGGGACTATGGAATACTCTTGGTATTGGCAATGAATAACCTTATAAGGTCCAGAGTAATTGGTAGGTAATTTATGACTTCTTTTTCCAGGTCAGTGATAATAGAAAAGCACAGTACTTCCAAGATAGTATTAATGTATGCATATCAATTATTAACTCTAGCTGTGTATTTCTTATTGGTTGTAGTTACTGAGGAATCAGCAGCTGCTGCTTGTATTCAGAACAGTTCATTAGCTAATCACCTTATTTTAACTTCAGAAGAGTCATGGCCGTAAGAAGATATAATAGAAGCTAGGCTGGTAGATACAATAGGATCACATCAATAAAATTCTTTAACAGACATCATCTTTATGATATAATTATAGCTGATCTGATAAGCTAATAAAGCACTATCCAGATAATGAGGTCTGTGTAAAAGATCAGAAGAAGTCATATTTTGTAATATTGAGACAATAGTACTATCAGCTTGTTCAACTGTTCTATTAGTAGCAGGATGATAGGGGGCTGCAAAATTCTGATAGGTGTCAAACAGATTGGTTAATTCAACTATCACATGAGATATTAATTTTAGGTCATTATTAGATAATAACAGATTAGGACTTCTGTGACAAGAAAATTCATATTGTAATATGAACAATGCAACAAATTTGACTGATGCACTGAAATAAGAAGATGCTTCTCTCACTTGTTCAATTATCCACAGCAATTAGAATATATCTGTGCCTCCTATTGCAATAGTTAATGTTCCTATTAGATCAATGCTGATTATGTGAAAAGGGGAGGAAGATAATAGAATACTGTGTTTAAATTGTGGTTGGTAACTGGTATAGGATTTTCACAGTAGAAATATATCTAAGTATTGTTGTACTGTCTGTAACATTCATTTCTAATAACATCAATTCTTCAACCATTCTCACATTTTTTACCGCTCTGTGACCTATCTGGGTATGATATTTCATAATAGTATCTGTTCTTGAAGATGGTTGGACATAGGGTAACCACTGAGTCCCTTTTTTCTTATAAATGAGGCATCTTGAATTTGGGTATCAAGATAAATTTATTTCAGCTGTTCTTAAACAGGTAAAGACTCAAAAATCCACAATTCAGGCTGTTCAACCAGATAAAAATACTGTCTTCTTTAGCACCCAGACAGGTAATTACAGGAAAAAGGGATAGTTCATCAGTGTTTTGATGTAAAGCCTCAGCTTGGTGAAAAATAGGTAAGTGGTATCCTTGAAGCTTCAAGGCCCATTGAGCAAGTCTTTCATCAGGGTCCTTCATATTTTGCAACCATTTTAGAAAATAATGATCAGTAATCATAGTGAATTGAGTATCATATAGATAGGAGCAAAACTCTCTACAGCTAGTAATACTACAAGACATTTTCTTTCAGTTACAATGTAATTTTGTTTGGCCTTAGAAAGATTTTTACTATAATAAGCTGCAGGATTGTCTACTTCTTGATCATTATTTTGAGATAGAATGACGTCTATGGCAACATCACTGGCATCAGTGAAAAAAAGGAAAGTTTGAGACAATTCTGGATGGACTAAGACAGAGGAAGTGGCTAAAGCATGCTGGAGGGCTTTGAAGGCATAGTTCTGTTCTTTGTTCCATTGAAAGGATGGCTCTTTGTGTAACAAATAGATCAAGGGTTCTGCCAACTCAGCAAAGTGTGGGATGAGCTAGCAATGATATTCAACCATGCGGAGAAAAACTTGAACATCCCTTATACTGGCAGGAGTGGACATATTTTGAATGTCATCAATCTTGTTGTTTAGTGGAGCAATTCCTTCTCAAGAGAAATGATGACTAAGAAACTCTATTTTTTCCTTAAATAAAGAGCACTTAGAGGGTTTCAATTTAATTACTGCCTTGTGTAGCCACTAGAAAATAGCCCTTAAATGTTTGAAGTGTTGTTTAAAGGTTTGAGAAAATACTATTATATCATTGAGATATACTAACACACAGGATATCTTTAGGACACCAGTTATATTGTCCATAGCCCTCTGAAAAGTTGCAAAAGTGTTGCATAACTGTTGTAAATGTGCTTTTTTAGCAGAATAACAAGGGGAAAATTATTTAGAAACTAGATAATATTCTTTATTGAGAGATATGTATTATATAGTCATTGTGAATTGTGAATAACAGGAACATAATAGTGTTGATCACACGGTGAGATGGTGAAGGGAGTTGCCTGATCCTGGTAATGAGTCAAGTGCTAAAACAAGGTATTCACCGTAAGGGATTATCATTTGTTCATGTTGTTGGATTTGAAAACTTGAGTTGACTTCCTAGTTTGGCTTTGAGTGACTGGATAATTGGATCCTGTATCACAAACCCAGTTACTTGGAACCTTACTGGCAGGTTGATCCTGCTGTTTTGCCATAACCCTTGTGGCATTTGAGTGGGTTCAAACAACCCTTGATTTGAGATAATTGCACATTTCTCATGATCTTCTGGTGAGAGTATTATTTTCCAATAGCTGCTAGCCAAATCCATGGCAGAGAAATATTGAGTTCCACCAAGTAATCTCAAAGAGTCATCAATTCTTAGAAGGGTATAGCTATACTTCTTGTTGATATAGTTAAGTATTCTGTAATTAATCACAACTTGGTGTGAACCATCTTTCTTCTTTAGTAACAACAAAGGAGAGGCCTGTGGACTTTTTGAGGGTTATACCAGCCCAGCGTCTAGAAATTGTTTCAACTCAATAGCCACCCAAGCTTCTTCTACCTTAGATTTTTGGTAGATTTGAGAGCAGAAAGGTTTGTCATCATTCAAGTTGAGCTTATATTGGGTACCTTTCATTAATCTGAAATTATGAGGACCTGTGGAAAACAAGTTGGCTCATTCTTGCAGCAGATCTTCATCAATTTGTTTTTCTTTGGTAATTAGTCTGGCTCCAATAGAGGGTAGAGAGGCTTGATGGCTGCATCTGATAAACCCATATCTTATAAGAATCTGTAGGCTTGGATGGAAGAGATCTTCTCAATATTCACCAAATGCAAATAGGCAATGAGAGTTTTGATATCAATCATTATAAGAGTTTCTGCCAGATTTCCTAGTAATATAGTTAGTTTCCAATTGTAGGCTGGGTCCAGTATTCCATAAAAAATAAAGGTTCTTGTGCAGAAGGTTTCTTGATGCTTTGATATTTCTAACTGAATTTTTATGGGAACTATGACCTGTGATTTGGGAGGTATGATAGCCTTCTTATATACCCAGACATTGCCAGTACTACTTGCAAGAGGTATGGTTGGAGATTGGCTAATTGGCACCCAGTCAAGGCAGTGATAATTAGATATATGGTTATCATCCATTGGAACACCTTGGTGCTATATTATACCTGTCGAATCTCCCCACAATGTACGACAACAGTAGTAAAGGGAGTTATACACCACAATGGTCATGGTGGAGTGTGACAAGACAAGACAAGGCCAAGAACCAGCGTGCAAAGAGTTGAGTTGCCCAAGTTGTGGTGGTAGCCTTGGCCTAACCCTTCTGGTAAAGGTCCAAAGGTTCCTGATTCCTGCTGGTACCCTCCAATCCCAAGGCAAGCTGTAAGCACAGCTGTGAAAATAAGGTAGTTCATCTTCCCTGGATTGGAGATTGAAGGCAAAGGCTTAATTAACTAAGTGTTGACCTTTAAGAATTAGATTTAAACTTGCTTTATTGAGGAGGGTATTAATCTCAATAATAGCACAAGCTATCACTGAGAAGGAATCCTTTATTTATAGTGTCCCACACTGTGCAAAATTTTGCAAGTGGGAGTAAAAACAAGGGATTGGGGATCCCAAAAGTTTGGAGGATGAGATTGGGATGGGTTTTTGAGAAGAAGGCCAAACCCTTGTTCTTTTGCAATCTGCTGTTGGTTTTGAAATTCTTGACTGGAGCCAATGCTTTTCTCTGGGCATGGGGTCATGTGGTGGGAAAGTCTCAAGAAACTCTCAGAATCTATTTTTGTCTTAGAGGTCATAGTTTGTGTGACCGTGCATCAGTCACTGTTGAGTATTTAGCCAAATAAATACTCCAAAATATAAAGTTGTTCTGTGTTTGCTGTTTATTTCATGTAGATAGGTTTGACTGGAATTCTTCAGATAAAGATTCCTGGAAACTTGGTATCTCTATTTAATAAAAGAATATGGGTGGTTAGTTAGACCAGACCAACTAGTAAAATTGAGGCAAGATTGTCCAGAGCAATCTTGGAGACTAGGCGTCTCAAAAACAATTTAATTAACTAGGAAAGTTAATTAATAAATACATGAGAATATAATTAATGATAATTTAATTATATTGTTTAATTGCCTTGACTGTGTCAAGAAGTTTGATTAAGTTAAACCATAAGTAAACCACAAATTTGGGTTAAAAGCACTGTTTTGGCAAATTCATTAGGGTAAAAGCCCCGCCGCGCCACCTAATTGATTTGTAAAGCACCAAGGCACCACCCAGTGAATGTTTCAGGAGCTGGGGCGCTGCCTGGGAAAGTTCTTGGGCGTCACAGTTTGAGTTTTGAAGTGTTTTAACGGGGTTTAATGCAAAAAACCATTAAATGTAAAGATAACTAAATAAATACAATGATGCCTAGGGATTCAGGTTTGATCAGCTGGTTCCCAGTTGGAACATTGATAGCTGAGTTTTGGAATGTGTATATTCCACAGGATATTGGTGCTGGGAGATGAGGAAGCTCTATGCCAAATTGATACATTGAGATGAATGGGGTCAGGTGACTCCTTATCATTGTAGGTTAATTATCATAGGCTGAGAATTACAGGGGATCTTTTAAGTAAATATCTAGGTTTGGATGAATCAAATTTCATAGACCACGTGATATGAATCATAGGTTGATTCAGGAACCTGAGGGGTTTTCAGCCAAATATGCCCTGAATGGTATATAAGCAAAAACAGCAACATTCTAATAAAATATATATTCTGTCAAATTTGACGCTTTCCCCTCAATTACTTTTTAATTATTATGTTTTATTTGTTATTGTTTGAAAGAGAAAAATTTGGAGTACTTTATGTGGAAACTGCTGCTGCCAAGAAAGAAGTTCCTACAATTTTGCTGTGAAGGATTGGGCAAGTCTAGAGATGACAAAGACTGTTCCTCAGGAGTCTTTGGTGGAAGTAAAAGCTTCTTTGAAAGAGTTATACTCCAATTATTTTACAAAAAAGGGACTCCTTGTGGGGTTCCTGGTCACCAGTCCCCAAAGTGTGTCCTGGGTCATAGCCAGGGACCGGCTTGGAGGAGTTGTCATTCTCCAACAGTGGTGAGTGGTTGGTTAGGAGCTTATACTTGGCCTGCATAAGAGAAAACTCTTCCAGTACCTTCCCAATCACCAGGCAAGCATCTCCACCATACACTTGTACTTTAGCAAGCGCCAGCCCTTCTGTAGGCTGATACCAATCCTGCAATAGTCTAGCAAACTCTCCCCCAATAAACTCCCTTCCTCTATCTGTCATTTCAAGATACCTAGTCCCCTTTTCCCACTCCTCCTGGGCAGACTTACTAGAGGCAAACTTTCTGCAACCTAGGCAATAGAATTCCTTGTCCCCTGGGCTAGGGTAGAAAATGTGGGGTAATTGGCTCATAGAGCTTATATTCTTTTATCACGGGAAATTTAGGTAGGGGTCATAATAGGCTTTTATTCACGGTCAGAAGGAAGATCCCCTTAGAAACTTTCTTATATATGGCCTTGGTATAGGGAACAATGAGGGTTTGTACCAGTACTTGGAGTCCTTCAACAATTTCTTGGACTCCTTGTACTTGGTCTTTGGCTTCTGCTCCTTTGTCTTGGGCTCCTGCACCTTAGTCTTGGGCTCCTGCACTCTTGTCTTGGGCTCCTGCGGTCTGTTCCAGCTCTGGCTTCTTACTCTTGGTCTTTGGCTCCTTCTGTAGCTTTTGTAGTCTTTGTAATCCACTTCTCCCAGTCTCTCAAGAGTCTCAGATAGCTCTCCCTTTTATAGTGCCTTGTTTCAGACCAAAAACCTCTCTTAGAACTCTGGTCTTCAAAGGCTTGAACTATCCAGTTTTTCTCCTTATATAATATAGTAAACTTTAAAAATTACTTCAGCCAATGAAAGCCATGAGTTTTCTGTTTCTGCTTCTCATTTTTAGGCTTTAACTCTTAAGTTAAAGCCCTTAAAACACTGATTGAATAGACTCCGGCTTGCAGCCAATCACATGCCTCAATTCAACGGTTTTGTCAAAAAGGTTTCCCCAGATGACTTGCTCTTGACCCTGGTTTGAACCCAAGGCTGTCTTGCTCCAGGTAAACAACTGCTTCGCGTTTTGAATGGTTTTGCCGTGATTCCCGTCATGTTTCCCCGGCAAATCTTGAGCGCTTTCACATATGTTTTAGGCAAATTTGACCCCTTGATTTTACAATGTTTCTTCATGTTTATCTGTGTTTCTCTGTGTTTTTCTCAATGTTTCACAACTTTGAACCTGCTTGCTGCTTGTCCTTTTGCCTCTCTTAGTTGTTCCTGGCAAAATTTGCTCTTTTGCCCTCACAGTTTCTCCGTTCTATTTCCGGCCTCTTTCTAGCCCCCTTCTTACTCAATTCTCTTCTTCAAATAAATTTAAAGTTCTAACAAGCTATATTATTTTCCTCCTCTTTCTTTTTTATTATATGATATTATATCCTTTTTAATCATAATCAGGCAGTATTTAATTATTATTTAACTGCTTCTTTTTATCTATTTTTCTCTCAAAAGACACTAAAATCAGTTCTTCCAGCCTCTTTATCCAGTCTGGCTAGTTCCTTCAGGTTATCTCTTAGTCCTACACTCACATCCTCTTAGCTCTTCAGTCCTGCACCATAATCTTCTGGTCCTTTGGCCATCCTGCATCATGTTCAGCTAGTCCTGCATCATAACCTTCTGGTCCTTCATCTTATTCTCAACCAGTTCCTCAACCAATCTTCACTATGAACCTCCTTAGTTTCCTCTTCAAACTGAACCATATTGGTTCCCACAATTCAATATGAATTAACAGTCCACAACTTACTTCACTGTGATCAAACAGTCCCTATTGCTAGTCTTCTCTGCTGATTCTGTGAACCACCTCGGTTCTTTATCTCAGTCCCTGTTACCAGAACTTGTAGACCCAGGCATGATTCTACATTGAACTGGTGTTTGACTGGGCCCTCACAAGTGGCACTTCACTTAGGCCATTCAACCATAGATTAATGTCTGTGTGTTATCTTTAATCACCCAGCTGATTAATTCTGGGCTTTCAGTCATAGAGTAATCAGCTCTACTTCCCAGAGGCCTGATCACACCAAGTTTTGCAGCTTGCTTCCCCAAGCAAACTGCCTTGATGACACCCCAAGCAAATCTATAACCTCCAATGCTCACTTTGGGTTCTCTCCCAAAGCTCCCATAGGGACATAAATGAGGACACCCTACCAGTCTGTTAGGTAGGATGCTTGCTCACAGACTTCCTGTAAGCGTATTAGGGTACATAGAGCCCTCAGAGCTCTTTCTCTCCCTGGAAGCCCGCGTTACCCGCCAGGGGTCCAAAACCTTCTTCCCCCAGACAGACAAAGTTCCCTGCTTGCTATCTCAGTCTTCATTCTTCTGAAGCCACAGTTCCCTGCTAGGTGAAGAACTATAGCCCAAAGCAGCCAATATCTTCTGCTGGGTAGAGGCAACATCTGCCTCTGGTAGTCCTTTATTACCTACCAGCCAGGCCTTACTTACCCTAGTAGTCCCATGTTAACTACTAGGCTCACCTTACTTACCCTAGTAGTCCTATGTTACCTACTAGCTTACAGCGTCATCAGCTAACCACACATTGTCACTCTTCAGAATATTGTCTTTATTTGAAGCCAAATCAACCCTTGCCTGCAAAACAACACAGATGTGGATCACCACACTCCTGATCAAGGAAATCAAATCTGCATGTGGTTTTTGTGGAACCTGTTAGTGGTATTTGACAAAATTTTACAACAAGTGAAAGCCAGTGTGAGAGAGGGGGGATAAACTAACTAAGTTTGGCACCCATCCTGGAGGAAGATCCACCAGGACACCATCCAGTGCAAGACTGGTATGGCCGCTCAAAGGGGCGTCCATAGAGAGGACGTGGCAGATAGACGGGGGAAATAAGAGTCCAAGCCTATCAAGATCATTCCACAAAACAAGCAATCAGGGAGCGCGCTTGGGGGCAGTCTTGTGACTGCTCAAATCCTCCTCTTGGGCATGTGGGACTGGGATCTCTGGGGGAGGAGAAAACAAAGAGGTCAAGCTATGAACCATCTATGGAACTGGTTCAAGGACAGAGAGCTCAAGGTCTTCATAAGTCAGGCTTCTTACAACATTCTCACTGGTAACAAAAATTTCCTGGGCTCTTCCAGAGAGATCCTCAAGAATATGCACAAAGTTACTGTGATTGCTCCCAACGTGGTGGAAGGTATGGGTGATATGCCCCCAGAGATCCGGGGAGGTACACCATATCATCACCAAGGCAGGTGCCAAGGTGAGGACAACAAACTTCACAAAGGGCATCAACATCCAAATTTGGGTCTAAAAATATGAAACCAACAACTGGATTTAGTTTCACTAATTTTCACTAAAAAAACAACTAGATGGCAAGAACAGACAATGAGTCTTATTAGGGTGTAAAGAGGGAACATATAATAGCAGCTGCGTGATCTTGGCCTCAAAAGCGTAAGTAGAAGCTGTAGAGCATATATAAATCAACGGCAGAAGTGAAAGCAAAAGAGAAGCAAGATTGAACTTCAAATAGGTAATTATACTAATTAAATCACTAATTTTTAAGATCAAGCCATATATTTCAAAGTGAAAGCGGTAAGCTTCAATGATAACTTTAACAACATTATTAGGGGCTTCAAAAGAGCACTGGGGAGCCCAAAAGCAAGGAAAATAGGTAAGAGAAAGGAAAACCTTTACTAACAATTTAGGAAATTAAAAAGGGACCAAACAAAGGGCCCTAAAGAAGAACTAGAATTTTAAGTTTGGAAAACCAAAGTTTAATTGTAAGAATGAGCAAGCAGGGGACCAAAAGTCCCCTGTCTTGCTTTAAGGGTGGGAATTGAAATATAAGGTCACCTGACCCAGGGGCACGGGTTTTATTGGCTGCAGGGGAATTTTTCCAGGCAGATCCAGCAATCTGGAGGGTTTTACACCAATTTCTGACTCTGACTCTGATTGGCTGGGGTCAAATGAATAAAGAAGATCACCATTCAATCCAGTTAAGTTGGGATTTAATAATTTGGCAGTAGTGCAACCTGATTGTTTAGACCTAATTAATTTTAAGTGTGGTCAAGCTAAGCCAAAAAATACTCCAAATTAATCAGGAATTCCTCCAAATTAGGAACAGAGTTCCCAACATCAACATTTGCTGCCTGATAAGGGTATGCCAACACAAATATCTTGTCTACCATGTGGGATAAATCTTCAAGAGAGTTTAGGGGCTTGGCTGGCTTCTGGGAAAAAATTTTGGTGTGGCGTGGAAAGATTGTCCTATCAAAGGCCAAAGAGGGAAGTGACTTTAAAGCCAGGACAAATTGTGAGATTGAGGCTTTAAGAGGAAGAGAGGGGGGAAATTGAGATCATGGCTTGTTGGCTGGATGACAACAAAGTGTTGTCTTATAAAATTGTCTCCCTGGAGGCAAAGCTCCTCAAAGCTTTGTCACAGGAAGGTAATGGCAATAAGAGTCAAGGGCAGGATAATAGTAAGTTGTACTGGTTGGACCTAGATCTGTCACAGTTTGGTTGGTGTTTGGGCCCAAGCATGTGATTTGTTCCTCTGAATCCCATTGGCTTGGAGTAGAATTGTTCTTAAAATTTGAACCCTGAATAACCCCTTCTTCTGAAGGGCTGGCATTATTCTGTAATTTTTGTCCTGCAACCAGGCACTTTTCTGATTGACTGCAGTGGATTAGGGCTTCTGATTTGCTGCTGACTGGGGACTGGGTCCCAGGTGGGTGCCTGGCAGCTGGCTGGGTGGCAAGTGGGAGGCTGCTGGGAGTCCTTCTGGCAACTGGCTGGGCAATGAGAGGCTGGCAGGAGGCCTGCTGGCGGCTGGCTGGGTGTTGGGGGACTGGCAGAGGGTGCTGGTGGGCGCCTGCCCGGATGATAAATTATTCAAGGGCTTACCAAGTCCCATTTAAACCTCCTTTTTAATTTCATTTTCCCCAATCAATGGGGGGATATCTACATCAAATTATGATTTTTTGAAATTGGAATTTCCTATTTTTTACCAACATAGTATCTCAATAGAAATCTGGTTGATGTCAGGAATATTTCTGACACTTCTCTACTAAAAAGACAGGCATTCCTTCATCAGCCAGGACAGCTGTTGAGAAACCTGGTTTATTGCTGGTATGTTCAAAGCTAGATAGATGTTAGCCTTGCTAATGTACTCTACCTAATCCTATGCAAGAGCACTACAGACTACAATAGGATAGAACTTTGAAGATAATTATGTTTATTGAAACTGGAGTACAATCTAGCCAGCAGCTGCAATCTATCTAAGTGTAAATAAGAACTTGTTTTCATCCTTTCAGGCATCTGTATCAATATATACTACAACAACTCTTGTTCTTGTCCTTTCAGAAAGTTCTCAGTGGCTGCCTTTACAATAGGTCTATCTTTGCTGGCTGCACCTATCCTGATTGGCTGTCCTTGGCACGTGTGCTGCTACTGGCCTTAGCAAGGCATACATGGCATTTCAGCCACAGTCTACGCCCTTCTTGAGCTAGCCTACTGGCAGTTATCAATTGGGTGTATCCTTACACACCTATTATTGGCTAGGAAACTACATCATATTTGGTTGACACTTAGAAATGGTCCCTGTTCTGTCCTTTTAAATTAGAAGGTAGACTTCCAGTATTTCATTTTCAGGGCTTAATCAGTTATCCTTTTCTGGATGGCAATCCTTCTGCTTATTAATGCAACAGGTCAAATTAGGGATCATACGCTGTATAAAAGTGGACTTAATCCAATATTGACTTGTGGATTATCTGCTGTGTAATGCTGACCCAAACCAATAAGAAACCTGATTGTACGCTGTGTAATGCTGATCCAAACTTGGTATTTCCTAGCCATATGTAATCACTTGTTTGATATACTCATATAAACCTAGTGATAATATGGTGTGTAACTGATAGAGATCTGCATGCAATGAATAGCCTGATCATTTATGGTCAATTAGCCTAATCTCACAACAGCTGAAGAGGGAAGTTTGATCTTTCTTTGTACAACATGATAATGCAAAGTCAGAAAATTATCAGACTGTTCTAGAAGCAGGAGTGTCAAAACAGCAGAGTCAAACCATCAACAAGGTTCCAACAAAGCAGGGTTGTGACCCGCAACCCAATTATCCAGTCACTTGAAGCCAAACTAGGAAGTCAACTCAAATCTCCAAATCCAAAAAACATGAACAAATTATTATCTCATATGATGGATGTCTTGATTTAGCGCTTAACTAATTACCAGGATCAAGCCACCCCCCTCATCATCCAACTGAGTGATCTACATAATCATGTTCAACTTATGATGATTCAGCTCAACTATATAATCCCTATATCCAAACAAAGATAACTATCTAGTTTCCAAATATTCCCCCCTTGTAACTCTGCTAAAACAGCACAGTTACAACATTGGTAGCAGAAGTAGGTTCTCCATTCTACATTTTCCTTCAAAATTCTTCCTGTTGCCTGTACTTGTTGTGATTAATTCAATATACAAAAGAATCAGGTTTGGCCTCCCTGTATACTGAACACCATACACACCAGGTATCAAATTACCAGAAAGGTTCATACTATACCATAACATTTAATACCAGCCCCCGCCTTTAATGCCCTATTATTACAAGGGTTCTTCCATGCGCCTACTGCCATTCCTCAAGTGACAGATAAAAGTACAATGTCAACCCATGTAGTCCAAAAAATTTGTAGCACTGCCTTGGAATAAATTTCTGGAGCCAATGACAACAACACTAAAGCATGGATAAAATCTGCCCAGAACAAGTTGGCGCAAATAGAATGCCCACAATGTTTCTGGATTGCAGAGATATTCATCTGCCTTAAGCATGAATCAGATACCTGGTGAAACAAGTGGCATGGATATCACACCAAGAAAGATTTGGACACCTTTAAGCAGTACTTCTTGGCAATATTTGTGATAAAGAATATTACACTCATCATCATACATCAAGTAAAGAACCTATCCCAGACTGGTACAGTAAAACAACTCACCCACACATATGAGAAGCTCTGCCTATGAGCACCCTCAGATATGGCATTTGATAACCCAGCTACACATCTCATGTACTACAACTTACTCAAGTTGCATGTGATGAGACATGTAAACCTATCCAAGTTCCCTATCTGCAGAGCCTTTACTGTGAGGTGGAGAAAGCAGAACAAACGATCAATGCTCTCATAAAGCACAGACTGGGAAGAGAGAACAACTCAAGCACTTGTACCCAGCTGGACGCTCTAACCGCCCTCTGCCTGGGAACAACAACAAAAATAATAATTCAAGCCATAAACCCTCTAGCTCAAATGGCCACCACAATGAGAACAATGGACAATCAGATTGTACTCACTTCTGAGTCACCACCACACAAGACAATCAGGACAAGGGGAAAGCCCAGGCCAAGCACTAAGCAAGCCAAGCTCTCCCTTCACAACTCCTGACTTGCCTAATAATGTGTACCAACCCAAGGACATGGATCAGTGTAAGATGATCCAGGTGCCCTCAAAAGACCCAGTACTTTACATCATTGTCAGACATCCCAAAAAACTGATATCCTATCATTTCTGCTTTTGCAATTACACTGGCTCAGCGCTCCTGGACTTGGGCGCAGATTGAACACTCCTCAACAGCACCTTTGTGGACAAGTTCAAGCTAACTATAATCCTTTGCAGATTAAGAAACAGTTTTAGCTGATTAATATCACATTGCTGTGACATGTGAGACTTCCCCCTTCTCCATTGCACTAGAGAACCTATACTACATCATCCAAGGACCTGTCATTGACTTTCCCAAGTTTGATATTGTGCTGGGACTGGACTGATTACAGAGAAACAACCCTCACATGGATTGGGTCACCTCTGGATTTATCCATCAAATATGAAGGGGTTAACCATCAGATCTACCCTAACTCCATGGATCAACTCCTACAAGA
The DNA here is from genome assembly GCA_014839935.2 of Entomophthora muscae. Taxonomy (NCBI): domain Eukaryota; kingdom Fungi; phylum Entomophthoromycota; class Entomophthoromycetes; order Entomophthorales; family Entomophthoraceae; genus Entomophthora; species Entomophthora muscae. The sequence goes on along the minus strand of QTSX02000760.1, from coordinate 282,534 downwards.
TCATGTCTTTTTACACATCATGGAGACTCTTAAAGAAAAGAATAACCTCAAAGCAATTGACTGTGACTCCTACCAGTAAAAGATTATACACTTCAAGGATCACCAAGACACCACCTCACCTTGTATTGTAAAATTGTGCCCCTCCATCCAGAAATTTTCAAAGGGGCTGTACCAGGTTTGCCACCAGAAAAACACGTCCAACATTCCATCCAACTCAATAGAGCTGTACCTAAGGCACAACCCATCTACTGCCTGGCCCCAAAAAAAGACAGCGCCCTACATGCTTACCTCAAGAAAGCATTAGAGAAAGGACTTATCCGCCCCTCACAGTCTCCCTTTGGTGCTGCTGTATTCTTTGTAGCAAAGAAAGATGGTAACCTATGCTTAGTCACAGACTACCAAGCTCTAAACAAAGTTACTATCAAGAATTGTTACCTGCTGCCACTTATTGAAAACCTCTTCAATGCCCTGGGCGGCGCCACAGTCTTCTCCAAGATTGACTTAACTGCAGGCTACAATCAGATTGGTATCAAAGAGGAAGATATCCCCAAAACAGCCTTTTGCACTAAGTATGGCTCATACAAATGTGTGGTGCTCAATTTTGGTGTGACAAACGCCTTGTCAACTTTTTTGCCCTTCATGAACAAGGTGTTTGCCCCCCCCCCACATTGGTAAACACGCCTTGGTATACATGGACAACATTATTGTCTATACCCCCTCAGTAGAACAACATCACAAGGATCTGGAGGCAGTCTTTGCTACCCTGGCACAACACAAATGCTAACCAAGCCCTCCAAATGCCAGTTCAACTGTGAGCAGTTACCCTTCTTGGGACACATAGTCTCAAAGAATGGCATTAAGCCCAATAACCAGAAAATTAAAGCCATCTGTAAAATGCCACCTCCCAAAGACAAGTCAGAGCTACACACATTCTTGGGGATGGTGGCCTATGTACAACAGTTCATACCCAACTATGGCATCCTGACTGCACCCCTATCTGCCATAACTGGCGCCAAATCCAAGCTTGAATGGACCCCCAATACAACCTTTGTTTCAGAAGACTTAAGGAGAAGCTTACAACAGCACCCATTCTCCAATACCCCAAACAAGATGGGGAATACCAAATGGAAACAGATGCCTCAGACGCATCCATTAGGGGAGTACTACAAATCAAAAACAATAATGGTGACTTCCTACCTGTAGCCTATGAGTCACGTAAACTGACATACAGCAAATTCCAATACCCCATACATGACAAGGAATTAATGGCAATTGTGCACTGCCTGGTCAAATGGTGTTGTTACTTGGAACACCAGGAGGAATTCACAGCATTAACCGACCACAAATCACTCATATACTTTAAAACACAGGTAAACCTTTACCGCTGACAAGAACATTGTATGAAGCTCCTGGAAAGGTTTAATATGCTCATACAACATAAGCCTGGTCTAGAGCTTGCCATGGCAGAGCCACTCTTGCGCCTGCATGTCAGGGACACCAGGGGCAAGAATGGGCTTGACCCAGACTGGCCTCTCCTGGTGCTCCAGAAAAAAGATGAGGGCTTTTCCCCTGACACCACAGACATAACAAAGGAAACAGTCATTAAGAACAAACACTTATTTGCAAAAGTATATAGAATCTTACATCAGAAAATGACTGACGGGACCACCATCCCTTATATTCCCATACATCAGCAAGTTGACACAATCCTACGTTACCACAGAGACCTAGGGCAAACAAAGAGCTACAACCTCTATGAATTCCTCAAACACAAAGTATGGTTACTAACCTTTTACCGGGATGTCCAGGGAGTCTTGGAACAATGCAAAGTATGTGAGAAATTTGTAAAGAGCAATACCCCATGTCAGGAAGGACAATTTGGATGCTCCTGAATCTCAAAATACAGAATCAGAGTCAAACCCTAGACAAAACCCTTCACAGACCGCCAGACCCATGGGCTGGGAACCTAATAACCCACTACTGATTGATAAATTTGTTACCAGCCCGACAGGACCCAAACCCTTAGCCATCCCACAGGATTCTGTAAGCAAACTGCCAGTGCAAGATGCCAAGAATTTCCCTGAGGTGCTAACGCCTGACACCAGCAGTTTTCTTGGTGAAATATGCAAGTTTCTCCATGAGGGCTATTTCTAATTCCCCCAAAGTCCCGAGGAGGCACTGAACCCAAAGAGGCACCCAATACCATAATCAACAAACAGAAGGATTCAAAGTCTTCTCATCCCAAAGCGGCCATTGGAAAACCGCCAGTGCCAATTGCCACACTGCCATCTGAGACCCTCAATGCCAACCCAACCAAGCCCAGAAAACCTGACCAGGTAGTGAAGCCTGGCAGTGTGGTATAAATACCTGCCAGGCCAAGATCAACCCCCATCATCATTTTTAAATAAAGGTTATGAGATATTGGTTTCCCCAATTATTACTGTATTTTATCCTTGTCATATGCCAGTTAACTCAATCTTCTGACCCTTTTGCCAGTCTGACAGCTATGTACTGCCCGCCAGGTGCTCCCTTTGGTTCTGTCTATTTTACAGAGTACCCCTTAAATCCTGAGTACAAGGACTACACCGCTGACAACATACTAGCCCAAGACCCCTTGGCCAGAACTACAGAGTTAACCAGATACAACCAAGAAGGCCCTTGGTATGTTACCAAACCCCGCCTATTTGGAGATAAATAAAACTCTCTTCCTGCCTACCAAATAGACATGGAACCACCCGTCACCCCCAAACCAATGCCTGCATCCGCTACCGAGCTCCCACTGGACCATATCAACAAGCTTTTTGGAATTGTATATATTACTCTCACGGGAGTAATAGATACTATTGTCCCCATTGCTGGTCCATGGTTGTGGGTGGGCAAGTCAATGTCCTACTTCATTAAGTTGGCACCAATCTTTTGGTGGGTCCTGCCCACCCAGTCTGCAACCCGCCAGTTCCCAAACGCTAGCAAGCCAGCCAATCAGGGTTGGTTTCCTGATACCCCACCTAAATCAGTACTACTTATTGTACACAACTACCCTTCAAGGTGTGGGCTCTAGACATTGTGGGCCCCATGCCAAGAAAGCACAATGAGAATAAATACATCATAAATGTGATAGACTTTGCCACTGAATGGTCAGTGGCGCAAGCAGTTAAAACACATACAGGCAATGATGTGCGACAATTGATAGGGAAGGAAATTATCAGCAAGTTTGGAAAACCAGAGCTTCTGATAACCAACAGCAGCAAAGGATTGACCTTCAAATATACCAATGCATACCTCACCAAGAATGGGGTCCAGCACACAGTGACAACACCTTACCACCCTCAGGCCAATGGACATGTAGAGCAGCTGAATGGTAGCCTTGTGCAAGCCTTGGCCAAACTCACCGCTGAGAGAACTGAGGGCTGGTACAAGCAGCTATTGGATGCATTGCTTTTTATGCTAAGCTTGTGGGGAAAGATCCACTGGGAAAAGCCCCTTTGAGCTAGTCTATGGCACACAGCCCAATATCATCCAAGTACTATCAGGACCTAAGCTGTAAATGCCAAGCAAAGTTCCATCCCTCTCAGATCCCCAGGTCATACGGGCCAATAGCAATCAATCAGAAAGAGAAAACCAGCATCTAAAAAAGACCTTTATCCCCATCCAAGACAGACATGAGATCGGCGAGGAAGTCTGGGTCATGAATACTGACAAAAGTAAACTCCAGCCAGAAAAGATGGGCCCCGCCATTATCTTAAAGGTAAACAAAAACAACTCTTACCTTGTGCAAGAGCTCAGAAAGCGTAAACAAGACAAAGTCCTCTATCATGATCACCTGAGACCCTGCAAGGTAAGACAGAAGCAATTTGAAATTTTCCAACCTGCCACCAAACAGCAGCTAGTGCAGTATGGCACCCAGGCTCCTGACAACCTCCCTGACAACCTACCCCCAGGGGAGGCCGACCTTCAGCTGGGGGGTGTTGAAACAGCAGGCTTGACCCACCAGCAAGGTTCCAAGTAAGCAGGTTTGTGACCCGCAAGCTGATTATCCAGTCACTCAAAGCCAGAATAAGAAGTCAGCTCAAATTTTCAAATCCAACAACATGAAAAAAATGATGATCCTTTACGGTAGATACCTCATTTTGGCACTTGACTCATTACTAGGATCAAGCCACCCCCTTCACCATCCCACCGTGTGATCAACCCAATCATGTTCTGGTTATACATGGATTCACAATGACTATATAATTACTATCTCTCAATAAAGAATATTATTGTCAGGGTAAAGTAGAGTGAGAGCTTGCCATAATCAATCAAATGGGGAATGTACACCCAAATGAGGATGACATTACCAATGAGGAGGAGACAATGTGTGTTTACTTGGAAATGATAACCCTTGAAGAGTGAATAAGGAAAGGTGCAGCAGAAGATTATGCACAGGTACATCAGGAAGACCTTAATTTGGCTCAGCGTCAAGGAATCAGCAGCATAAATAGGCTCACATTCAATTTTGCGGGCTTCAGGAATCATTTTAGCAGGAGGTGGAAGATTACCAGGAAATTGCAGAGGTGAGAAAGCAGAATCTAGCAGTCTGGTTATTATAAATCTGATTGGAAAATACTGAAATAAGTGGATCATTGAGGCAAGATATTTATTGAGAGTAAAATATCAAACTACTAAGGTAGTTTGGTGGGGACAATTGTTACTTAAAGCCTTTGGGTATATCTTGATTATATGGCCTCCTTGAATGCAATATTTGAACAGCTTACAGATACCATCAATGGTGGTTTGGTAAGCTGTTACCTGACCTCCTTTCAGGTCAGGATTTGTTGACAAGCAGGTCAAGGAAGGGAAAATTGGGTGTGGGACATCCGCGCCCCACTCAGACCCAATTTCCTGTGCCACCACCCATTTGTGATCAATTGTTAGATTCAAATCTATGATTGCCGCAAGCGGGTGAGGCTTTGGGCCGGGTTTCCCCAGGTGGCAGCGCTTTGGCTGGGCCACACCCGGGAAAACTATGGCCATGACAATTATCTAGTTTCCAAGACATTTTCCCCTTGTAACTCTACTAAAACAGCACAGTTATGACAATCTTACATATAGCGTTTGTGTAGATTGAGGTCTTGCAAGAGGGGATCCATCTTGAAAATTGAATATTTGATCTTAGGGTGATATATGGATTTGTTTTGGGGCCACCTTCTACTCAGTAGTTGAGTCATTCCTTCGGGAAATGGTTTCCTGAGAGAGAGTAATGGAAGATTTCACAGCACTGTGACATTTGGTTATTGTATTAAGTACTAATATTATATGTTTGTATACAGTATTAATTGGATTTTATTATATATCCATATAAAATTAGTTTTCTGTTCCATGTACAATTTAGTTTAAATTGCTTTTTCATTTAAATACATAAAGTTATATCGCGGCAAAAAATAAATGACGGAGTAACCTTGTGTAAATAAGAGTGGCCACAGCACGATCCATGTGGGATGTGCCTTTAGGGTAGGTCACAGAATGCGGGGCTACAGTCGTGACCCGTCCCTGAAATCACAAAAAAATCTGCATAAATCTTGATAGGACTGGAAGCTCACAAAACAATTTGTAAAGGTGTAGCTTGGTCACAGCACAAAATGCGACAATTTTGGGTCCAGTCCCTACTCTATACATCACCCCGAGCTACCGAAATTAGTACAAGCTACTTGGTATACATAGTAGCCTGGTAAATAGGCTAGCTTCAATTTTCAACTTTGAGGATGTGTGCTTCTGATTGAAGATGCAATTTTTATTAAATGCCTGATGATATACTTCAAGCGTTAGAAGAGAACACATGGTTGTGTAGCTCGTGAAATAGATCCATTGTATAGCAATGTTGTGGGTATAGTATAGGAAGATTTCGGTTGGATAGAAGTTTAAATCAAGATCGAAACTTGATATTTGGATCTAGGGTGTTAAAATAAAGTTGGTATTTAAAGAGAAAGTTTAGAAATCCTTTGGCATGTGATCTATAAATTGTATTGAGATGCTTGACAGGGTATGATATGAAATGATCTCGGAAGCTAATGCCGCTTGAGAGGTACGGATGAGGAAGGCTTAATATATGTTTATTGGCGTGTGCAGCAGCTGCTTTTGTAACAGGATTAGCTGATCTAATTTAGTCTTCCTTTGCTAGGTTATCATTTATAGCTATTAAACAAAACAGTATAACTTGGCGTATTGCCAAAAGATGAATTCCATCTCTAATCCTTTTAATCTCTAATGTAAGCCTTGCGGCCGCTCATCCCATCACTTGGGCTGATCCCGATCTGCAGCACCATGCGAAAACTCAAAGTTATTAACCACCTGGATCACTATGTGGGGCGCATGGTCGATTTCATGCTATGCAAATTATCTTCTCTAGCCAACCAGAAAAATCCTACTCAAACTTCCTAAATGCCAACCAAGCGTACATTTAAACCGTAGTATAAATTCATAAACCAAACTTTAATCAACTACCAGATTTGAACAATTCATGCTAATCATTTGCCACGATCACACTTGATGATCCTCATGATTACCAGACGTGATCCATTTTCACAGCAGTGCTAAAAGCATCATGATTATTTCCAGACGTATCATCATTGCCTGTTAAGGAGAACAAATATCACAAAATAGCGTACTTTGTACTATTTTATTAAACCAGTTTATAATATGGCCTTATCAATCATAAGTCTTCTTGATTTCATCCCCAGATCAACTTACCAACATTGCTTTAAAACAATGTCTGACTAATTTTAAATCAGCTAACCCCGTGAAGCAGGCTGCTAAACCAAGACCTATACTTCGTCCATCTTCCCGATGATAGCTTGTCGAAAGGATGTACGTGCTTTGAGAATAAAATTTATTTTATAGCACATTCGCTTTTATATTCACACCCTTAAGCATGCTAAATGGAGGAAGAGTTGGTTGTACCATTATATATATCCCCATATTCGACACCAAACCATTCACTCTTCAGCTCAAATGTCTGCTCAATACCTCTCACCCCAAGCCTGGTTCGAATCCGGATACCAGAAGATGATGGGTTCGCCCGCTTCCGAGTTCCGCTTCGTTCCTGGTGTCACTTTCATGTCGACTTACCGCGAGGTACTGCTCGCTTGCGTTGGCTACTTGGTCCTTGTTTTCGGAGGACAAATTCTGATGAAAAGCCGCAAGCCCATCCAACTTGCCAATCTTTTCCGAATCCACAACGCCTTCCTCACTGTGCTCTCCTTTGGCCTGTGGGTTCTCCTTTTAGAAAACACCATCCCCCTTGTCTTCAAGGAGGGTCCTTTCAACGCCATCTGCTCACCCAGTTCCTTCACTCAGCAGCTTGAGCTTCTCTACTACATCAACTACCTCACCAAGTTCTACGAGCTCCTCGACACCTGCTTCCTGGTTCTGCGCAAGAAGAGTCTGAGTAAGTTTATACTTTAATTTCAAATGCATTTTATATTTTCTAATTGTAATTTAGAATTCCTCCACTGGTATCACCACTCCATGACTGCTCTCCTCTGCTTCACTCAACTCGAAGGCCGCACCAGTGTCTCCTGGGTTCCCGTTCTCCTTAACTTGGGTGTCCATGTCCTCATGTACTATTACTACTTCCTAGCCACCTTCAACATCAAAGTCTGGTGGAAGAAATCCATTACCGTCCTACAAATCACCCAGTTTGTTATCGACTTGGCCGTTATCTACTTCTGCTTCTATACACAATATACTTACAAATACGGTGGTAGCACTTTCGGCTCTTGCTCCGGTGGAGAGTTTGCAGCATACTTTGGCGCTGGTCTTCTCTCCTCTTACCTTCTCCTGTTCGTGGAGTTCTTCTTCAAGGCTTACAAAAAACCTGCCGCCAACGCCTCTAAAAAGATTGCTTCCAAATCTCTCTGATCTATTCTCCCAAGGCATATCTAAACTGATTCATAGGATCTTATAACCCATTGACCAGCTTAGATACGATACATGAGCTCTCTTTATAAAGACTTCGATAATCATTTTAGCATCCTTATCTGAACAAGCTTATATTTCCAGATATCATCACTTTAACTTTTCTATTTCAAGCAATCGATTAGCATCTAAAGGCAAAAGGTTTCAACGTAAGTTTGTTTGGCCAAGAAACAGTTCCCCACATCACTAACTTCTCATCCACTGCAAACCGCTTCTTAACCCCAGCCACCAAGGGTGATACCATGTTATCCAGCGCAGGAACAAAATTCTTAAAAAAGTACGGAAACTCACCTTCAAAACCCACCTCATATCACCATATTCAGCTAGTGCCCCCTATCACGGTAGAGTATAATATTGAGAGTTAATATCAGCCAATTCGGCCGGGATGTATTTGATCGAAGCAAGGGTACTCCCCTCATTCCCTAACCACTAGTTTTGGGCAGGAACATGTTGCGCCAACCGATTTTCCAGCAACCAACATTGAATCCCCAGTTTTCCATCGTTCGTACTAAATACAAGTGAAAATCATCGTTTTTCCAACCAGGAAGAGATAGGATTCGTTGCCAACTTTGACAGCCAGCAAAAAAGCTACATATTAAACTAAGCTTAGGCTTAAGCTTTACCAAAAAATAAAAGATATCCTTAATAAATTTCTATAAATTTGGTTCTAAAATCTAAACTATAAAAACCAGTTTCCGAATAAATAAAGATAACCCATCATTTTTAAAGAAATATATAAGATAAGCAAAACGGTTTATTGTCTAGATTGATAGCAATTATCCAGCCCCAGATTCCTTGGTATTTGAGACCCTCTTCAGGTATTCCAAGGTCCTGTCCTTCCTGTAGCCCCGGCTCACTAGGTTCTTCATCAGGACCTTCTTGAGTCCATGCTGGCTTTTCTTGGAGGGGGAAGAGATACTATTTTCAATATCTCTAATAATCTTGTCACTCCTGTCTTGTGGCTTGTTCAGGCCCACTAACATCTTGCCAAAGGATAGCTTACTAACTCCCACTGGCTTAGCAACACAACTATACCATTTTTCCATGGGATAGGTGGTCTTGGATCCCTCATCCAGGACTAACTCTACATATTTACATCCAAGTTTTTTTCTTCCCAGGCCCATATCACTTCTCAATAAACTTTTCAGTCTACTGACTCTTAAATTACTCTATTAACTCAACCATTATTTTCTAGTTGAGCACATCCCATTTATCCAAGTCTAGGAGCTTCAATACCTTCAAGAGCTCATCCCTTTTAAGAAATCACATGGCAGGTGTCAGGAATGACAATTTGGAACCACCTGAATCCCAAAGTATGGAACCAGAGTTGAACCCTGAACAAAACCCTTTGCAGACTGCCAGATCCAAAGGCTGGGAACCCAACATCCACTATCAATCGACAAAATTGCTGCCAACCTGCCAGGACCTAACCCCTTAACCACCACGCAGGGTTCTGTAAGTAACCCCCAGCGCAAGATGCCAAGAATTTCCTCAAGGTGCCAATACCTGACACCAGTGGTTTGCTCAGTGAAATGCACCAGTTCCCCAATGAGAGTTATTCCAAACTCCCCCAAAGCCCAGGAAGTGGACTGAACCTGAAGAGGCACCCAATGCCTGAGTTGCCAAACAGAAGGAATCAAAGTCTTATCATCCCAAAGTGGCCAGTGGCAACCTGCTAGTGCCTGAAAAGACCCAAAAATTGGGGGAGTATTCTAGCAAGGTATGGTCCCAATTTTGCAACTTGGAACCCAGTGAGCGCTGTTACAATGGGGTAAACCATCATCACTCATCAAAACACTTTAGTGTGGAGGTTAAATTGGCTGAAGTTACCGGCAAAATACGCAAGTACATGGTACACCATGGTGTAGATGGTTATGAACTGAGTTGATTGAGGTGAAACCAGTGTGGGCCAAGAGCACTGATCAGAGGAGTTGAGCTGTTCTGGCTCCTGATAAAAGTACTCATTGGTAGGATCTTTAAATGGCCCGTGTGGTTGATAGTGGTGGTGGCCCCCAATCCCGAGGTAGGCTGTGAGGGCAGCTGAGAAGATAAGGTGGCTCATCTTCTTTAGTCATGGGGAAGGGTTGACAAATCTTAGTGTCTTGATTTCTGGTGTTTTAAGTCTGTTTTGATTTATGTGATACTATTGAGGGGAAATTTCACTCAATGATAGCACAAACTATCATCAAGTGAATTGGTATTATTATATACTATCAGCCTTGGTGAGGCATTAATAGTGAAAACCAGTGAACCGGAACCCTGAACACTTGGTGTTATCTGGGATTCTCTTTTGGGAATGGTATTAGAGGGGTTTTGCATCTAATGAATTTTTAATCCATGATTTGCATTGATTTGGTGAATCTTTGGATGCCTTCATACATCCAGATTCAGTTTCTGTAGCTACTGCATTAATTGTTTGGCAGGGCTGCTTGTCAGCCCTATCTAAATTTGGTAGATTCCAAATTTGGGAAGCAGTTCCACCTAAATTGGGTGTGGGGGAATTGCATTTTTTGGTACCCCAACTTTGGAAATTTCCCCATTCAGCAGAGGTGGACAGCCCCACTGTGGGGAGCATGCTGCCTTCTGCCTGCTGCTGGCTGGGTGGCAGGGGCAAGCAAGCCGCCAGGGTGGGCGTGGGGTCTGCAGCTGGTTGTGTGGCCTGTGGTTGGGCTATAAAAGCCGAGATTCAAAGAAGTAGAATTTCTAAAAAAAATTCTTAAAATTTTTGTTTTGCGGCAGTTTTCCCAATCAGGGGGAACTGCTGCAAATATTCCTGCTGATTTTTAGGTGAAATAATGACAATAATCTTATCTTTTGATAAGTTGTTGTCAGGAATATTCCTGACAGTGCCGAGCTCCATACTGTCATCTAAGACTCCCAATAACAAACTGTCCAAGACCAGGAAACCCAACCAGGAAATGAAGCCTGGCGGCAGGGTATAAGTACCTGCTAGGCCAAGATCAATTTCCACTGTCATTTTTAAATAAAGGTTATGAGATATTGGTTTCCCCAATTATTACTGTATTTTATCCTTGTCATATGCCAGTTAACTCAATCTTCTGACCCTTTTGCCAGTCTGCCAGCTATGTATTGTCTTCCAGGTGCCTCATTTAGTCCTGTATATTTTACAGAATACCCCTTGAAACCCAAGTACAAGGACTACACTGCCAACAATATACTAGCTTGGGATCCCTTGGTCAGAATCAAAGAGTTAACCAGATACAACTGGAAATTCCCTTGCAATGTTGCTGAACCCTGCCTGTTCAGAGATAAATATAACTTCCTCTCTGCCTACCAATTAGGCATGGAACTGTCTATCACCCCTAAACCAATGCCTGCATCTGCCGCTGAGCTTCCCCTGGACCATACCAATAAGCTATTTGGGATTGTTTATATTACTCTCACAGGAGTAATAGATACTATTGTTCCTGCCACTGGCCTGTGGTCATGGGTGGACAAGTTATTGTCCTACCTCATTAAGTTAGCACTAATCTTTCAGTGGGTCCTGCCCACCCAGTCTGCAAACCGCCAGTCCCCAAACACTAGTGAGCCGGCAGATCAGGGTTGGTTTTCTGACAGCAGGGTACCTTGTAATCATCTTCTTGGTGATCCCTGAAGTATCTGAGGTAAATTTTCTATGGATCTTCTTATACACCTTCATCTCCTCAAGCCAGGTTTAAAAGGGTAGATATTACATCCTTGGGTTTCACACCAAATACTCTCTTGATCTTTATAGGCTGAACAGTCTCAAATTAAGCAAGGGCCAGTTTACTTAGCAGGATACCAGGTGCTGCAAGCTGGGCCGCCAGGCCCAGGGCAGACACGCTTCTTAGTGGGCATAGCCCACTACTAGACTGGCACTAGCTTGATTAGTTAAGAGGCCAATCCTCCTACCATGGACTGAGGGCCTGTGGATGGCATAATATTTTCAATAAGACCTGTGAAGGTAATCTAGACTATTTCAAATTGTTTATTGAAAGGTGTCTTTGTGGTGAGCACAAAAAAGGCCGGCAGACAGTCAGGCTTGGGGGTAGAGGGAGGCTTATGGGTACCCAGTACCCTAGTAAGTAGGTGTACTTGCTGTTGAAGATTTAAGATTGGATTTTGTACCAATTCCCTCCTCTATTAAACATCAGGGTTTCTGATGAGGAACAAGAGGCCAGACAGAAGATATTTTCTCAATTAACCCCCAAATGATCTGGGTTGGGTGGATACTCAGTAAAGTTTACCAGCCTGTAAGGGGAACCAGGGGGTCATAAAAATTTGGGCCAGGGGTTGGCAGGTTGGACAGCTGGGTCATCTAGATGGGTAGCTAGACTTGAAAGAGTGGTGAGCCAGTGGTAGAAATCTAGAGCAAAGCAGGGTAGTAACTGAGCAAACCAAAAGACATCCAACCTTTATCTCAGGATGAAAATATCAATCATCCTTTGCTAGGAGGTTTTACACAATTTTTTGAGCAAACAAAAAACTGGGCCCAGACCAAGGAGATCTTGGGTGTCTGACCTGGGCCCTGCAGCTGCAAGGTGGAGAAGGAACCAGGATCATTTTCTTGAGCCAGAGGTTGGGCAATATCTGCAACTATTTTGGAAGCTTTACATATTTGGACAGCAAGCAGCCCAAGTTTCTCCAGGCTAGAGACATTATTTGGCACAGTTCATACCAGTGTCATGCTGGACTCCCACAGGAGATTCAGGCCTGGCCTGAAAAGTCATGTACACCATAGATGTGATCCTGATAAGATAGTTTACAGCAGTGGCACAGCCTTGTGACCATACTAAAGTCACCTTAAGCTGTGGTTTCACAAATTGGTTGAATTGTGATGATTTTCATTGGTTGAATTTCAAAACAATAGGATTGGCCTTGGAGAGATTTTTTGACATAGTAATGGAGTACCCAGGAATCAATTAGGCTGTACTAATCAAAGGGCAAAATGAATAATATGAACAATTCAGATTATGAGACTAGGTTCTCAAACTGATTGTGTAATCATGGAGATTAATTTATACCCCTGAATATATAAAAATGATTTAATCATAGGGCCAAAATGGACTTGACTGTGCCAAGTAAAGACTTGTTGTCTTCAAAAAAATTAATTAACTGGGAAGGTTAATTAATAAATACCAGGGAATATGATTAATGAGGAGTTAATTATATTGTTTATATTGCCTTGACTGTGTCAAGAAGTTTGGTTAAGGCTAACCAAAATTAAACCCCCAAATTGTGGTTTAAAAGTGCAGGGTTGGAAATTTTATTAGGTTAGAAGTGCCACCTAATTGATTTGTAAAGCGCCAAGATGCCGCCCATCAAATGTTCCAGGCGCTGTGGCACTGCCTGGTAAAGTTCATGGGCGCCGCAGTGCTACCTGGTTCAAGTTTTTAAGCATTTTAATGGTTTTTAATGCAAAAACAGCTAAATGTAGACAATTGTGGCAAGGCATTTAGAATTGATCAGCTGGTTTCCAGTTGGAAAAATGATCTATTAGATCATAAATATGTATATTCCACAGGGTTTTAGCACCAGAAGTCTGTAATTCTTCAAGCCAAAACAATAGATTTCCACAGAAGGAATCAGGTGATTATAGAATGTATTAGGGCACATTCTTATAGATTAAGAGTTTGAAGATCTTTTTGGTAAAGATCTGGATTTATTGACACTGTTATGTCATAAAACACATGATAAAAATCCAGGTGTGATTCCAGAACTGGAAGAATTTTCAGCAAATTATACCACAATTGTGTAAAGTTACTCCCCCTTTAGCCTTAGATAGGAAAATCTTCCTCCAGCATACAAAAAACCGCTCAGACTAAAGGTAAACCTCTTAATTCCCTTGAGGATTTAGCTCATATAATTGACAAGCAATTTGTACTGGTGTATCCTTCTCAGGTGGTAACCACCCTTAATCATATCTATGTTCCCACTTGGGAGAAATCTCTTATTAATTTATACTATCTGTTGGCTTGGTTTTATCCACATTTAAAACAAATGAAGTGCAACTAATCAGATCAGAAATCTGTTGAATCAATAAACTCTAATTCAACTCAATTAAATGATGCTTTAAACCATTCCATGGGCACCAGCCAATCAGAAGGGATGTCAGAAATTATTAAGAAACCTTTCAACCTGTTGAAACAGCAGACTTGACCCGCCAACAAGGTTCCAAGTAAGTAGGTTTGTGACCTGCAATCCAATTACGCAGTCACTCAAAGCCAGACTAGAAAGTCAACTTAAATTTCCAAATCCAACAACATGAAAAAATGATGATCCCTTACAGTGGATACCTCATTTTGGCGCTTAACTCATTACCAGGATCAAGCCACCCCCTTCACCATCCCACCGTATGATCAACACTATCATGTTCCTGTTATCCTTGATTCACAATGACTATATAATACCTAGCTCTCAATAAAGAATATTATCTAGTTTCTAAATATTTTTCCCCTTATAAATCTGCTAAAAACAGCACAGTTACCACATTGGTAGCAGAAGTAGGTTATCCATCCTACTTTATTCCCCAAAATTCTGCTTGTTGCCTGTACTTGCCGCGGCCAACAAATCCTTGATAGAATCATGTCTGGCCTCCCAGCAGACTGGATACTGTATGCACCTGGCACCAAGATACCTGATGGGTTTGTCCTCTATCAGAACATGATGATACCACTTCCCGTGTTCAATGCCCTGTCTGCCCAAGGTTTTTTTCAGGCACCCTCTGCCATGCCCTGTGCAACTAATGAAAACACCATACCAGCCTATGTAGCCCAAAGACTTTGAAGCGCTGCCTTGGAATCCTTCACCAGGGCCAATGACAACAACACCGCTGCATGGATCCAGTTGGCCCAAAGCAAGCTGGCCCAGATAGAATGCCCACAACAATTCTGGATTGTAGATATCTCCATCCAACTGACTCATGATGCTGGCACCTGGTGCAACAAGTGGCATGAAGAACATACCAAGAAGGACTGGGATACTTTCAAACAGGACTTATTGGCAAGGTTTGTGCTTAAGGACATAGTGCTCATGATCATACACCAAGTAAATAACCTAACCCAGACAGGCACTTTGAAGGAACTCACCCGCACCTACGAGGAACTCTGACTTTGTGCACCATCTGACATGGCCTTTGACACCCCAGCCACACACCTCATGTACTACAGCACCCTCAAGTTGCATTTAATGAGACATGTGAGCCTGGATCAAGTGACCAACCTATAAAGTCTGTACCAGGAAGCAGAGAAAGCAGAGCAAATGTCCAACACTCTCCACAAAGCCCAAACCGGGAAATAAGAGAGACCCAAAGACTCTCACCCAGCTGGCCGCTCTAGTTGACCACCCCCTGAAACAACAGCAATAGCGCAAACCATAAACCTGCAGGCTCAAATGGACATGGAAACGGGAACAATGGCCAGTCAAACCGTACCCATTTCTGCATCACTGCAACACAGGGCAACCAAGACAAGGGAAAAGCCTGGGGAGAGCATTAAGCAAGCCAAACTCTCCCTGCACAACTCCTGACTTGCCCAACAATGAAACCAACCCAAAGACATGGATCAGTGTACAATGATCCAGGTGCCCTCAAAAGACCCAGTACTTTACACCATTGTCAGACATCCCAATAGACTGATTTTCTATCATTTCTGCTTTTGCAGTTACACTGGCTCAGCACTCCTGGACTTGGGCGCAGATCAAACTTTAGTCAACAGTAGCTTTGTGGACAAGTTCAAGCTAACCACTAATCCTTTGCAAATTAAAAACATGGTTTTAGCTGATGAACATCATATTACCGTGACAAGGGAAACTGCCCCCTTCTCCTTCATGCTTGAGAACCTGCACTCCACCATCCAAGGCCCTGTCATTGACTTTCCCAAGTTTAACATTGTACTGGGACTGGACTGGTTACAGAGGAACAATCCTCACGTGGATTGGGTCAGCTCTGGATTTATCCATCAAACGTGAAGGGGTTAATCACCATATATACCCTGACTCAGTGGACCAACTCCTACACAGCCATGTCTTTGTGCGCATTACCAAAACCCTGGATAAAAAGAAGAACCTCAAGACAATTGACTGGGACTCCTGCCAGTACAAGATCATACACTTCAAAGATCACCAGGACACCACTATGTCTCAGGATTGCAAAATTGTGGCCCATCACCCAGAAATCTTCAAGGAAGCGTTACCCGGGCTGCCCCCGGAAAAACACATCCAACATTCCATTCAACTCAAGGGAGCTGTACCCAAAGCGCGGCCCATCTACTGCTTGACCCAAAATGAAGATAATGCCTTACGTGCCTACCTCAAGGAGGCCTTGGAGAAATGACTTATACATCCCTCACAATCTCCCTTCAGAGCTGCTGTCTTCTTTGTGGCTAAGAAGGATGGCACCCTGCGCCTGGTCACAGATTACCAAGCTCTAAATGAAGTTACCATCAAAAATTGTTACCCATTACCACTCATTGACAACCTCTTTGATGCCCTGGGCTGCACCATAGTCTTTTCCAAGATCAACTTAACCGCAGGCTACAACCAGATCCGTATTAAAGAGGAAGATATCCCCAAGACAGACTTCTGCACAAATTGTGGCTCATACAAATGTGTGGTACTCAATTTTGGCATGACCAACACTCCCTCAACCTTTGTGATATTTATAAACATGGTATTTGCCCCCCACATAGGCAGGCACGCCTTGGTTTATATGGATGACATTATTGTCTATAGCCCCTTGCTGGAGCAACACCACAAGGACCTGGAAGTAGTCTTTGCTACCCTGGAACAACACAAGCTGCTACCAAACCCTCCAAAAATCAGTTTATCTGCAAACAACTGCCCTTCCTTGAACACAGTCTCAAAAGACAGCATCAATCCCAACAGCTAAAAGATACAGGCCATCTGCAAAATGCCACTCCCCAAGGACAATTCAGAGCTCTGCACGTTCCTATGAATAGTGGCCTATGTACACTGTTTCATACCTGACTGCAGCGTCTTGACTGCCCCTCTATCCGCCATAACTGGCACCAAATCTAAGTTTTTACGGACCCCCCAATGTGACCTCTGCTTCAGACGTCTCAAGGAGAAGCTCATAGCAGTGCCTATCCTGCAGTACCCCAAACAAGATGGGGAATACCAAATGGAAACAGATGCCTCAGACACATCCATTGGGGGAGCACTACAAATTAAAAACAATAATGGTGACTTCCTACCTGTAGCCTACAAATTGCAAAAATTGACATACAGTAAGTGTCAATATCCTATCCACAACAAAGAACTGTTGGCTATCATACACTGCCTAGTCAAATGATGTTGTTACCTGGAACGCCAGGAAGAATTCACAGCGTTGACCAATCACAAGTCACTCATCTATTTCAAAACTCAAGCAAATCTGTCACGCCGCCAAGCCCAGTGGATGAAGCTATTAGAGAGATTTAACATGCTCATACAGTACAAGCCTGGTCCTAAGCTTGCCATGGCAGACACACTCTTGCGCCTGTATGTTTGAGCCACAAGGGGAGAAAAAGGGCTCAACCCAGACTGGCCTCTCCTGGTACTTTGAACAAAAGACAAAGGTTTCCCCCCTGGCACCACAGACGTAACAAAGGAAACGTTTATTAATAATGAACACCTATTTGCAGACGTGTATGGGACCCTACATCAAAAAATGTCCAACAGAAACACTGTTGTGAATTTGGCCTTGTGGACGTCTTGGAGGTTAACTTCTATAGTGCTAGCTTTGGAGAGTATGGTTTCAGGCCTATACACAAATTAATACAAGTCTTAAAGACTCTGAAGTCTTTACCCTTAAATCTAAGGTAACAACTAAGTAGATTTTAAAAGCAAGTAAATAATGTGTGAAAGTATAAAAGTCTGTGTTTATTTAGAAAGAAGGGAAGTTTATATACTATACTGGCTGCACAATGGATGCAGGAGTGTTATTAACAGCTGCACCATTGTCATAAACATTACAAGCACTTCTGGTGTCCACCAGGCTCTTGCATCCATGTTCTTTCCATCTTGGGATGATCCAGATAATCCAACAGAGAAGAGTGGATGCACATTACCCCAGAGTGGCTGCAGCTTGCAGCTGCCCATTACAGAAACTGCTTTCAGTTCCCAAACTTGATCCAACTGGATGAAACAGGCCAGCCAAATCATTGTAACATCCAAGATACAATTGGAATTGCAAATACGTCAGATCCAATGGATTTGGGTGAAAATCATCTAGCCTTGACTACCAGGATTAATTACACTGATAGCCTTGACCATTCTAATATGTACCTAATTTACGACTAACACCATCCTGTATATCCCCACACATCAGCAAGTTGACACCATCCTACGTTATCATAGGGACCTAGGGCACACAAAAAGTTGCAACCTCTACAAATTCCTCAAACATAAGGCATGGTGACCAACCCTGTACCAATATGTTCAAGAAGTCTTAGAACAATGTAAATTATGCAAAAAAAATTTCAAGAAGCAAGGCACCACCTAAGTCAGTACTACTAATCCGCATGCAATTACCCTTCAAGATGTGGGCTCTCAACATTGGAGTCCCCATGCCAGGGAAGCACAACAAAAACAAGTACATTATTACTGCAATAGACTTTGCCACATAATGGCCAGTGGTTCAAGCAGTAAAAACACATACCAGTAATGACGTACATCAGTTCATAGGAAAAATAATCATCAGCAAGTTTGGAAAACCAGAACTCCTGATAACTGATGAAGGCAATGAACTGACCTCTGAAGATACCAAGATATACCTCACCAAGAACGGGGTCAAGCACACGTTAACAACACATTATCACCCTCAGGCCAATGGATGTATGGAACAACTAAATGGCAGCCCTGTGCAAGCCTTGGCCAAAATCACTGCCGGGAAACCTGAAGACTGGTATAAGCAATTATCAACTGCACTACTTGTATGCCAGACTTGTGTGAACAGATCTACCGGGAAAAGCCCTTTTGATTTGGTATACGGCACACAGCCCAATATCATTCAAGCATTATAAGGACCCAGGCTGAAAATTCCAAGCCAGGTTTCCCTCGCTCAGATCCCCAGGTCTTAGAGGCCTTTGGTGATCAAACAGAGAGAGAAAACAAGTGTTGTGAAAAGACATTTGTCCCCATCTAAGACAGATATGAGGTCAGCAACAAAGTCTGGGTCATAAATACCGACAAAAGTAAACTTCAACCCAAGAAAGTAGGCCAGCAATCATCTTATAGGTAAACAAAAACAACACTTACCTTGTGCAAGGACTTGGGAAACGTAAGCAGGACAAGGTCCTACACCATGATTGCCTGAGACCCTGTAAGGCAAGACAGAAACAGTGTGAGACTGTCCTACCCGCCAACAAATAGCAGCTAGTGCAGTACGGCACCTGGGCTCCTGAAAACCTCCCTGATAACCTACCCCCAGGGGAGGCCAACCTTCAGCCAGGGGGGGGGTGTTTAAACAGCAGGATTGATCTGCCAGCAAGGTTCCAAGTAAGCAGGTTTGTGACCTACAATCTTATTATCCAGTCACTCGAAGCCAGACTAAGAAGTCAACTCAAATTTCCAAATCCAAAAACATGAACAAATGATGATCCCTTACAGTGGATACCTTGTTTTGGTGCTTGACTCATTACCAGAATCAAGACACCCCCTTCACCATTCCACTGTGTGATCAACACTATCATTTTCCTGTTATCCACAATTCACAATGACTATATAATATCTAGCTCCCAATAAAGAATATTATCTAGTTTCTAAATATTTTTCCCCTTGTAACTCTGCTAAAAACAGCACAGTTACAACAAACCCATTGGAGTTTCCTTTGCACTCTTTCTCTCTTAGTCAATCAGATTTGGTGCCCATATCAGCTGATCTTGCAAATACCATGCCTGTCCCTTAAAGCAATACAGGGGACTTTTGGTCCCCTGCTTGCTCATTCTTAACAATAAAGTTTTATACTTTCCTTATCCTTTTATAAAGTCTAGACATTTTAGAGGCACTTTAGTGGTTTCTTGTTCTTGGCTTTGTTAGTGTTAACTCTATTACTCTTTATCTTCCTGGTCTCTCCTTGGATCCTGGTGCCTTCATCAAAGCTCCTAAAGCTGTTATTAACTTATATGTTGAAGCTTACTGTTGTTATTTTTAAAATGTAAACTCAAACTCAAAGATTAGTATTGAAATCTTTATATTTACCTTCTTTAAGTTTGGTTTTGTTGCCCAATTGCTTTTTGTTGTCCTAGCTTATTTATACACTTTTTCCTGTTCTTCCAGTTTGATTTTAGAGTGTATAGCTTGGCTTTGTTGTTTTCTTTACTCTCAAAATTTTTAGAATTTAATCTATTTCTATTAATTGCTAAAATCAGGACTATTTTTGCTTTGAGAAAGTTCTTGAATTCTCTTGATTTATAAGAAAATGTTGGCCTCCCTTATGAAGTTTGTGGCCTTCACTTTGGCACCAGTTCTGGTGATGATTTGGACAACCTCTCCAGCTCTATGAAATTAGATTTCCTCTTCCTCCACTATGTGGAAGACAACCCCACTCACTTCATTAATCTGTTTGGAGACATTCCTGGGTGCGCCCAAGACCTACTTGTCACCATTGAGAATCTTGTCAAAAGCCTTGCGTACAATGATCTTGAAGTGTTTTCCCCTGAACCTGCTCTTCAGACCCCCCAGAAATTGGACCCCCTTAAGCCTCTACACTCCATGAAACCAAAGCACACTGTTCCTGATGAGGAGTTAAACCCTTCTGAGTATGCTCCCAAGTGTACTCCTTGGATGCTTGGAGGCATTCTCTTGATGGGGTTTGACTCTTACTTTCCCCAATTGTCCCCTGCATCATTGTTGTGGACGCCTCTTTGAGTGGCCATATCTGTTCTTCACTGGATGATTTCCTGGTGGGTCTTCCCACCTGGATGGGAGCCAAACTTATTCAGTTTAGCCTCTCTCTATTACAGATTGGTATATAATGGAAACATGATAATAATAAATAAAGATGCTTATTTTTGTGACAATGGTTTCTTTCCCCTCAATCATTTTATGTTTTATATTTTTTGGCTTTTAAATAAAAAAGACTACCATGAAATGAGAGAGATGGTCTGCAGCAAAGACTATGGGAATTAAAAAGCGTGGAAGTGATCACCAGAAGGCAACAAGTTTAACACCAAGATTACTTTCCTGAAATCTGAGCTCATCAAAGCTCACATAAAGGATTCTCTATCAAACCGTAAAAGAGTCATTCCAGGATAATGAAAAAGCAAGCATTAATTTCCTGGATCCTCTACAACCAGGCAGGTAGGAGAAGGTTGTTACAACCCATACCAGAGTCTAACTGAACTCCCACAGGGGAGGCAGGCCAGGCCTGGAAGGCCATGTACACAATAGGCGCAATTCCGACCAGGTATTTGACTGCAGTAGCTAAGGGGCGCCAACTCCCAGTATAGGGCACGGCCTGGCTGGCCAGCCCTAATACTGTGATATAGGCAAACCCCAACTTACTGAAGTCCTGAACAGGAGGTGTGTTGGGTAAGGTAAAGTGGTAGGAGTCTCCTTAATAGTAGGGAGAATGGTCTCTTTAGCACAACCAGGAGGGAGATCCAGATGATGGGGGTGGAAATACTCCAAGTCAAGAGCGCAGGGTGGATTGACTGAGGTAGCAGGAGTATATCAAGGGGGTACAGATAGGCAAGTTTGTATTGAGTAGATGATTCACAAATAGATGCAAACAGAATAATTAAATTTGAGCAAAAATAGATAACTCCTGCAAGAAGATAATAATTTCTGGTCATAAACTTGCTTTATTAAGATGTCAACAGTGAGAAGGGTTTCTCCTCCTCACTACTTATACTAAATGGTGATTTTGTGGCCTTTAGTACCACCAGAGATTTGATGACATCATTCTCAGTTGAACTTACAATTTTGACCGGAAATTGCGTACTTGGACCTGGAAGTAGATGCTCATTGGTTGGTATAACATGAACCTTTCTTGAACTGCAGCATGCCAAGATGCCACAGTTATTTATAGAACCCACAAGCAATCAAGCGCCTGATTGCGCAATCAAACAATTAAGCTTCTCCTGTATCATTTCCTGATATTTAAGAGCCCAAATTCAATAATAGAATCAAAGCCAGGGATTCAAGGCTCATGTGCCTCTCAAATCCTGGGCCATTTGTTAATTGAAAGGGGGGTTTTCTTGCTCTGGGAGACAATTGGTAAGGGTTTCCAAGCTGTGGGGTGTTTTGCCTCTAGAAAGACCAGCTGATTGTCCAGGGCATTCTGGGCCCTGACTGTCAGGATTGACAATTCATTACCCCAGGAAACCCGGGCCCAAGGGTGGGATTTGAACCCTAAACCTACATTCCTGCGGGCCGCTGGGCCCATGGACCAAGAGCCTGCTTGCCTGTGTTTTCTTGGAATTAAGCCCCTGCAAGCTGAGGCTCCTGCTAAGTCCCAAAGCCAGAATACCTGCACCAGCTCAACCATGGTGGCGCCCAAAGAGGAGCCTCTCTAATTGCCTAATGGAAGCAGAGATGGCACCTCTGTGAATTTCATGAGTTTGTAGTCCTCTCAAGTAACTAATCAAACCCTACTGCCAAAGATAAACCCGGGCTTCAGGCCCAACCCTGTGACCACAGCAAAGAATCAAGAAAATTGAGTGACAAAATTGGACGTTCTGACTATGGAGAGAACACCCAGCCAAGGTGCCATTTTGCCACTCCCACACCTGGGCCCTCTGGCTGCCCGCCTGCACTTTTCCTGATATTTTAATAAAGCCCTGATAGAAAATACTAGGTTTGGAGGCAGAATGCTATATATGCCTATAGATTCTGCGCTCAAACCTTATCGCCATTTTTAAATAAAGGTTATGTTACTTTGGCTCTTACAGCTATTGCCATATTTTGTATTTGCCGTCTATCAATTCAGTTTGAGATCTCCTGGCCCTCCTGCCCCACTGCCTGCAGTTTTCTGTTCATCTGGTGCACCCTTTGGGCCTGTTCACTTCACTGATTATCCCTTGAATCCCAAATATAAGGTTTATACACCAGAGAAAATCCTTGAACTTGACCCGCTAGCCTGCATCCAATCTGCTATTAGATACAACTGCCAAGGCCTATGGATATTCTCCACCCCAAAACTATTTAGAAGAAAATTCAATTATCTCCCGTCCTACAATATCTATATGGAACCTCCTGTAACACCCAAACAATGCCAGCCTCTTCACCTGACCTTCCAACCAACCATACCAGCAAGCTTTTCAGAATAGTGTACATCACCCTCACAGGAGTGGTGGCCACCATTTTACTGGCTGCTGGCCCGTGGTCTTGGGTGGGGAAGTCTGCTTCCTACCTTCTAAAGTTAGCTTCTCTCTTGTGGTGGGCCCTGCCCGCAAAAACCCCAGCCCAAGTTACCCAAGGAAACAGCAGGCCAGCTGCCCAAGACTGGGTCCCTGACATTATGGCAATCTTTTTTAAACCTGGTACTCTGAGCCCCAAGATGTTGTTATTTCTTGGGGCATCTTGTATGCTTTTGTTATTGATAATCACTTATTACACCTATAAGATGACCATGAACCTGATTGCTCACGTGGAAGAATGCAAACCCAAACAACCCAAAAAGAACCAACACCGCCGCCATCAAAACCAAAAAGCCCTCCTCCCAAGTGCAAAATGTAATTGTGAACCAATCCCTCACCAAGGTTGAGATGCCCCAGATGGGGAAGCTCACACTTGAGGAAGCCATACGCGCCATGTCAGTCCTCTTCTTGCATTTCCAGACCAACACCCCCCCCCTACGCCAGCAACACCAAGAAGGTACTGGGGGTTGCTTCCATGCTATCTGGAGACGCTCTAGACTGGTTTGGCAAAGCCACAGCAGAAGATGTAGAATTCTGTTTAGACTATGCCAAGTTTGACGCTGAGTTAATGGCAACTGGGGAGGATTGCGACACCAGATACTACGCCCTGAACTCCTTGCTAGAAATCCGCCAAGGCTCCTGATCCATTCAGGCATACATTGACAAATTCCTTAAACTGAAGACCCACACTCAACTTGAGGACAAATTGTCAGCCATCATTTTTCAAAAGGTAGTGAATCCAGCCATGAAGGGCTTATTGAAGCACCACCCGCCCACTCTTGGCTTGGAAGACCTGGTCCTCTTATACAAGGGCCTCATCATGAATCAAGATAATGCTGGGCCCTCCCAGACCCGCCAAACCCAAGCCGCCACACCCAACAGAGGGGGGATGACCCCTGAGGAACTTCAAAGACACTACAAAGAAGGACTTTGTTTTCACTGCCATGAAGCAGGGCACTTGACCAGAGCCTGCCCTAAGAAAACCCCTGCTCCTGTCTCTTTGGCCCAAATAAACGCTTCTTCCCAGTCTTACAAGTTCATCCTAGTATCATTAAAGTTGGAAGAATGATCTAAAAACTAAAGGCGTTCATTGACACTGGAGCAGATGAGAGTTTAATTGACGCTGACTTAGCCCAGGAACTAGGCCTGTCTGCCTCTGAGAATTGTTTACAGATCATCTTGGGAAATAGCACCAAGGATACGGGATACAAATGTGAACAAGAACTACCCTTGGTAATAGGAAACAACACATACCCATCATCTCTCATCTTGTTGAAAGGACTAGCACACCCCCTCATTCTTGGGAACTCCTGGTCAGATAGGCATGGCCTCATCCTCAACTACCAAGAACAGAACGTCACCTTAGGTGATAAGGGTACCTGTAACACTGTTCCCTTTTGCACAAATCCCAAGGAACCCACCCAAAGGCTCATGACCATACAGATTGAACCAAGCGTGGGCGTCCTCCCTGCTTCCCTGGGAAAATGGACTAATGTATTCAGCAAAGAGGCAGCCACCCTTCTCCCTGAACACACCAAGTATGATCATGCTATTGACCTCCTACCTGGCACCAAAGCCAAACATGGACCTATCTATAGCTGCAACCACAAGGAGCAGCTGGCTCTCAAGGCATATATCCATGACATGAACAAGAAATGCTTCATCTGTGTGTCCAAGAGCCCTTGTTTGTCACCAATGCTGTTTGTGGGCAAGAAAGACAGTGGCATGCACCCGTGCGTTAATTATCAGAAATTGAACAAGATAACTGTAAAGAATTACTACCCCATACCTAACGCTGACAACTTGTGCAATGTGCTGACAGGCGCCCAGGTGTACTCCAAGATTGACCTTAGAGATGTGTTCAACCAAATTCAAATCAAAGAGGGCAACAAATACAAAACAGTGTTAAAGACCAGGTATGGACTCTAAAAATACCTTGTGATGCCATTCAGACTATGCAACGCCCCTAGCACCTTCCAGTGCATGATAAACACAGTATTGGGCAAATACCTCAACCAGTTCTGTGTGGCCTACCTCAATAACATCCTCATCTACAGCAAGACCCACAAAGAGAACTTACTCCACCTAGATCTAATCCTGAATAAACTCTCCCAAGTCAACTTACACGCAAAGCTCAAGAAGTGTGAGTTCTTCCAACCAGAAGTGGAATTCCTGGGCTACGTAGTGAAAACTGGAGGGTTTTCAATGGCCCAGGATAAAGTGGACGCTGTGACCTCCTGGCTAACCCCCAAATGCAGAAAAGATGTGAGAAGTTTTTTGGGCCTGGCAAATTATTGCAGGGATTTCATCCAAAAAATTTCTCACATCACTCTGCCCCTGACCCGCCTGTGCTCCGACAAGGTTGCCTTTGCCTGGACTCCAGAATGCACCACCGCCTTTGAAACCCTTAAGCTTGCCTTCACCTCTGCCCCTGTCCTGTCCATGCCCAACCCCTACAAGCCATTTGTGCTGGAAACTAATGTGTCCAACTTTGCGGTGGGTGGGGTCCTTCTTCAGGAAGGAGGGGATGATATGCTACATCCTGTAGCATATTACTCCAAGAAAATGCTGTCTGTGGAAGGGAACTACCCAATTTACAACAAAGAGATGCTAGCCATTATGAAGACCCTGAAACATTGGCGCTGGTACCTCTGTGGCGCTAAATTCCCAGTAAAGGTTTTGACAGACCACAAAAACTTGGTCTATTTCTTCAAACCACAACAGCCCAACCAACGACAAGCAAGATGGGCTTTAGAGCTAGCCAACTACACCCTGACTATAGACTACAAGCCAGGAAAAATGAACATAGTACCCAACACCCTGAGTAGAAGAACTGACCTGGCACCCACCCACATAGAAACTTGTGACCACAACACTCAAGTACTCTTGGACCCAGCTAGCCTAAGCATCCACCTGGGATTGATGAAGATTAGGGCCAGCAAACCAGAAGTACCAAAGGCCCAATCACTTGAAAAATTCACCAAAACAATGATTTCCAACCTTTCAAAATCCTTGGATAGCTTCCATTACCAAAAAGGCTACTCATTTAAGGGAACAACACTAATGCTGCACAACAGAATCTTTGTGCCAGAAGGAAGCATCAAGACCAACATCTTGAGAGATGATCATGATTCTGAGATGGCCAGTCACCCAGGGAGACTCAAGACCCTCCAGAGCATTAGAAGGAACTCTGCCTGGCCAAAGATGGACCAAGAAGTAAGTGTGTACCTGAAAGGATGTGAGACCTGTGAACAAACCAAACCCCGCAGAAACAAACCTGAAGGACTTCTAAGACCCTTGGATATACCTGCTGGACCCTGGAGATCCGTTTTCATGGACTACATTGTCAAATTGCCCCTGTCCCTCTCCTTCAACGCAATCTTGGCCATGGTAGACCGCTTCACCAAGATGGCATACTTTGTATCAACCACCACTCATTGCACAGCAGCAGAGACAGCCCAACACTTTCACGACCGCATCCTCACCCAACACGGGATGCCTGAGGAAATCATCACAGACATAGGACCCCAATTCACATCAAACTACTGGATGCAAGTGATGAAAGACTTGGGAATCAAGTGGTGTGTATCTACCTCCTACCACCTGCATACTGATGGCCAAACCAAAAGAGTAAACCATATCCTAGAACAATACCTCCAATGCTATGCCAACGCCAACCAGGAAAATTGGGTCAACATGCTTCCCATGGCCCAGTTTGCATACAATGGTAAAGACCACGCCTCCACTGGGATGTCCCTGTTCAAAGCCAACTACGGGGTTAACCCCACCTGGGATCCCAATATTGGCAAGAAGGAAACTAACACCACTGGACGTTCCTGGGTTGAGCGGATCCACAACACACAAAAAACATGCTTGACCAACCTGAACCGTGCAGTGCAAACCTACAAAGCCTTTGCCAACCTAAAACAAACACCAGGCCAACCCTTACAAGTTGAGGATGAAGTATACCTGGACTCTTGCAATGTGCCCCTACCTGTGCCCTGTAGGAAGCTAGCTCACAGAAGAAGTGGCCCTCACAAGATCACCAAACTAATTGGAGAAGTTACTTATAGGCTAGACCTACTCCCCTCCTGGAAGATTCACAATGTATTCCACCAATCCCTGTTGTTTAAGAAGATGGGAACTTGCTCCCCCACCAATGGCTTAAGACAAACCCCTGCCCCTCCAAATAGGCTGCACTGAAGAATATTAAGTTGAATACATACATGACAACAGGATCCACTACCAAAAACTCCAGTACTACGTCAAATGGAAAGGATACCTGCTAGAAGAAAGTACATGGGAACTGCTGAGCAACCTAGCTAATGCCCAAGAAGCTGTCCAACTCTATCTGAACAAAAAGGACCAGAAGAGAGGGCCCTCAGGGAAAGAAGAGGATGATGTCAGGATTGACAATTCATTACCCCTGGAAACCATGGCCCAAGGGTGGGATTCAAAACCTAAACCTACATTCCTGCGGGCCGCTGGGCCCATGGACCAAGAGCCCGCTTGCCCGCGTTTTCTTGGGATTGAGCCCCTGCAAGCTGAGGCTCCCACTAAGTCCCAAAGCCAGAATACCTGCACCAGCTCAACCATGGTGGCGCCCAAAGAGGAGCCTCTCAAATTGCCTAATTGAAGCAGAGATGGCGCCTCTGTGAATTTCATGAGTTTGAAGTCCTCTCAAGTAACCAATCAAACCCTACTGCCAAAGATAAACCCAGGCTTTGGGCCTGACCCTGTTACCACAGCAAAGAATCAAGAAAATTGAGTTGCCAGATTGGATGTTCTGACCAAGGAGAGAACACCCAGCCGAGGTTCTGTTTTGCTGCTCCCACACTCGGGCTCTCTGGCTGCCCGCCCACACTTTTCCCAATATTTTGATAAAGCCCTGATGGAAAATACTAAGTTTGGAGGCAGAATTCTATATATGCCTATAGATTCTGCGCTCAAACCTTATTGTCTTTTTTAAATAAAGGTTATTTTACTTTGGCTTTTACAGCTATTGTCATATTTTGTATTTGCCATCTATTAATTCAGTTTGAGATCTCCCAGCCCTCCTGCCCCACTGCCTGCAGTTTTATGTTCATCTGTGTACCCTTTGGGCCCGTTCACTTCACTGATTATCACTTGAAGCCCAAATATAAGGGTTATACACCAGAGAAAATCCTTGAACTTGACCTGCTAGCCCGCATCTAATCCGCTATTAGATACAACTGCCAAGGCCTGTGGATATTCTCCACCCCAAAACTATTTAGAGGAAAATTCAATTATCTCCCGGCCTACAATATCTATATGGAACCGCCTGTAACACCCAAACCAATGCCAGCCTCTTCACCCAACCTTCCAACCAACCATACCAGCAAACTTTTCAGAATAGTGTACATCACCCTCACAGGGGTGGTGGACACCATTGTACCGGCTGCTGGCCCGTGGTCTTGGGTGGGGAAGTCTGCTTCATACCTTCTAAAGTTAGCTCCTCTCTTGTGGTGGGCCCTGCTTGCAAAAACCCCGGCCCAAGTTACCCCTGGAAACGGCGGGCCAGCCGCCCAAGACTGGGTCCCTGATACTGACAAAGGTGCAGGAATATTGTGTTGTTGATTCAAGTAGAGATGTGAGCAGAATAATTATATTGGTGCAAAAATAAACAATTCCTGAAATCAAATAATGGATCCTGGGCATAAAAGTCATTTATTAAGATGATTTTAACAGTGAAAAAGGCTTCTCTTCCTCCTTACTTATACTTACTGGGAATAACTTAGTCTTTTGTGTCACTAGAGGTCTGGGGGCATTATCTTCAGTGGTATTTACAGTTTACTTGGGAAATTGAGTTCTGGGGCCTAGAAATAGATGTAAATTGGTTGCTTCTTCATAATAATGGGTTTGACTGCAGCATTCTAAGGTACCACAGCTATTGTAGAGCTCACAAGCAATTAGTTGCCTGATTGAGCAATCAATTGATTGTGGTATAATGTTTTGATTCCCAATATAAAAGAGACTTGATTTTGTGTTTAATGTCAATTCCAGGGTTTTGTGGTATGTGGGCCTTGAGAACTCCTGACCATTTTTGGAAAAAAGGGTTTTCTCTGGAAAGTAAATTGTAATACCCAGATATTGGAGGTACTACTTGAAGAAGGTATGGCTGAAGGTTGGAGAATTGGAAACCTTTCAAGGTGGTGATGATTGAATAAATGGACATTAACCACTGGAAGACCTTGGCATGGATGTTGTATCTTACAAAGCTGCCTGAAAAGTGGGTCAGTACGTAATACAGTGAGGTATACACTGCAACAGACAGGGTGGAGTGTGCTGATACCAGAGGAGGCCAGAAACCTGTGTGCAAAGAGTTGAGCTGTCCAGGGTCATAGTGGTAATCATGACATAACCCTTTGGGTGATGGTCCAAAGAACTCTGGTCCCTGTTGATATCCTCCAATTCCAAGGCAAGCTGTAAGCACAGCTGTGACAATGAGGTGATTCATCTTCCTTGGATTGGATTGGAGTCTGTTGGCTGGGGCAAACTAACTAAGAGTTGACTTGGAAGTTGATAGTTGAATTTAGCTTTATTGAGGGTATTAAACTCAATCATAGCACAAGCTATTACTGAGGGGGTATCCTTTATTTATAGTGCTTCTCACTGTGAAAAGATTTGCAGATGGGAGTGAAAAGCATGAGATGGGGAATCCCAAAAGCTTGGAAGATAGAAATGGCAGTTGGTTTTTGGGAAGATGGCCAAAATCTTGTTCTTTTGTTATCTGTTGTGGGTTTGGCATTCTTGACTGGGACCAATGATCTTTATTGAGCATGGGAACATGTGGTGATGGCAATTCATGAGGTTTTCAAGATCTATTTTTGTCTTGGGAAACATGATTTGATTGGATTCTGGACTCAATCTTGTGGCCTGGGAGTCAGGATCCCATTGGATATGGGAAGAATTATTGCTCACATGTAAAACTTGGGTTTGGATTTCTTCTGGTGGGCATTGGGCCTGCTGGCGGCTGGCTGGGTGCTGAGAGGTTGGCAGAGGGGTCTGGTGGGCGTGACAGGCGCCTGCGCAACTGCAGTGGGCGCCTGCCCAGATGATAAATTAATCTGGCATTGGTTGAGCTCTATTTTGACTTTATTTTTATTTTTCCCACTTAATAGGGGAAAATCCACATCAAATTGTGAATTCTTGATAGTGAAATTCCCTATTTTCCCCCAGCATGGTACCTCAGTAGAAATCTGGTTTATATCAGGAATATTCCTGACAGTAATTGGTAATTGTTTCCACACAGTTTGTTGTGCTGTATCCAGGCAGGCTAGCTGAATGTCTTGGGGATCATGGGCCCTGGCATTATTAGTATTTAATATCTTATTAGGTCTTTTGATTAATAAATTGGTATAGATCACCTGTCAGGAACCCACCTGCTTGGAAACATACCACCCAAATGGTGTATGACCGCAGATGGATTCAACCCTGTGATTAAAGAACCAATTGGAATGGAGATCATCCCCATATGGAACAATTCTCTAATAAGATGGTATCAACCCAATAGGGGATTGAATCTTTCCAACATGAAGTAAGCTCCAAGATAACTTAGAAGGAAAACAGAAGCCAAGGGATGAAATAAGGAAGGAGTGGGCGGACTGGCCCCCATAATCTGTGGTTCCTCTGTGATGGGGGAATTATGTGACAATTGAGTGGTGGTGTACCATACACCTGGTACCACTTGGTGCCACAACTTGTCCAGGTAATTGGGGGAAGATGAACCAGAATCTGCTCTGGTTCTAAAAGATATACTTGCAGTAAGGTACTGGACAAGGAACAGCCAAACCAACCATTTATACCCAAATGGTCCCCATTGGGATGACTTGGGTAGCATCATGGTGTTTGATTTCAGGACTGGAAGGCAGGCAAAAGAATAAATCAAATAGATAAGGAAATTGACTTTATTGATTGAACAAGTAAAAGATAATAATTTACCATAATTATATAGCATGAATGCTAAATGATAGTCTGGAGATAAAAATAAAGGAGGCCAATCAGTTGGAGATGAATTTGGGGAAATTTGAAGAAAACTGGAGATCTTAAGCAGTTGGAGATTTAAGCTAGAATTATTTGCATTATTGATCAAATTAAACTGACCTCAAACACATTAAAACATTAAATGCTTATTAAATTTGCCTTTCAGGCAGGAGTAACACAGGAGAACCCCAATTATTCCCCAGTGTTAACTGGGGAAGGAGCACAAGGACCAACAACAGAAACAGAGGCCAAAAGAGAAGTCAGAGCAAAAGCAAGGTTGAATTGGTTGTCAGTGTCATCAAGGCCCTTAAAAGAATCCAATGAAAGGATTGGCATAACTTCTGATTGGCTGGATTTTTTAATTGAAGGTAACAATTTGCTTTTATCTAAACTAACGTTTTCATCAATTTGAAAGTTAAGACAAACAGCGGGAGACCCAGGTTTTAAACTTGGTGTTGAATTTCTTGTATCCAGAGCTATATTGAAATCAACAATTTCAGGTAAAATAGAGCAGTAGCTACTAACTAACCCAACCATTTTAGGATACCAAATTAACCCCAGATAAGGGGTTATCTCTGCTAATGTCCCAAGAGGTAAATTGTTGTCAGTAGGGTCTGAAAGAGCACTCCTGATACCACCTCTTTAACATAAGCCATCACCTCTCAGAATGGTCTAGGTTTGTTCACACTTCTATCAAGGTTCTTGAGGGTTTACTTATTTGGAAAGGCAACCAGGTTTTTAATGCTGATGGGGAATCCAAATATGCAGTTTTAGATTTCAGCTTCAAAAAGCATGGGCAGCCGGGCAGTGGGACCTCAAGTATGGCGGCCCGAGGGTTAGGTCAGCCAGGGTTTAATTCCTATTCAATACTTTGGGGATCAGAAGAGAAATAGTTGTCATCTATGTCATTGAAGGGGCAAATATAACATACTGGTCTATTACATAACCTCTTTGTAATAGAACCTTTCAAGGGCTAGATCTTTCTTGTCAGCAGCTCATGGAACTCTTCTTTTTTCCATTAATCTTATTGTTGAACTTTAAGAACTGCATTGCTAAACATGAAGATTTCTTTAGATTAATCACCACACTGTCATTAGATATATATTATTATAAGAATCAATCTACATTACTGTCGAGGATCTGGATGTACAAGTATTCTGGCTACCGCCAACCCACTTAACATCCAGTCATTGCCTGATTTGGTGCCCTCCCAATATACAGTTTGACATACCGGAAATGGCAACCAAGCAATATCACATGACTGTCCAAATATCCAGTGACTTGAACCCATCCTGCACATGACCAACCCCTAGGTTTGATCCAACTAAATCTCCACCACAGCTAAAGCTATACAAGTCTAAAGTATTATCCAATAAAATATACTTCTCTTCTTTCTCAATTCCATATTTGAAGCTTCCCCAAAAGGCGCTCCTCATCATTACTATAAAATAAACCCCAATATAAATAAATATAAAACTATCAAGAACCAAAATATTGATGGTATTAAACCTTTTTAAATCTGAAAAGAAAATTTTTTATCTCATATTTTTATATAAAGTTTAATTTATAAATAAATTGTTCTTGAAAAACATAAAATCACTAAACTTTAATGAGTGTTTATAGTTTCAATTTGTGTTTTAGTTTTATTATTTTTAATTTATTATCTGCTGTAAAATAATTTAAAGAATACTTAATATCAAATATGTATAATTAACTATCTGCCCTCTTTCTTAAAAAAGATTCAGTGATCATTATAATTTAGTTATTTAAATGTTGTAACTGTGCTGTTTTAGCAAAGTTATAAGGGGGAAATAATTGAAAACTAGATGATTATCTTTATCAAGATATATGACTTATATAGTTTGAGTGAATTGTTTTAAGAGGAACAAGATTAGGGACAATCAATCAATTGGATTGGATAGGGGTGGCTTGATCCTTGTAATGAGTCAAGTGCTGAATTGAGATATCCACCATACAGGGATTGTCATTTGGTCATGCTGCTGGATTTGGGAATTTGAGTTGACTTTTGCATTTGGCCTTGGGTCACTGGATAGTTGTATTGTGGGTCACAAACCCGCTTGGTTGGAACCTTGCCAGGGGGTCAACCCTGTTGTTTCAATATAAATCATTTTAAAAACCAAGATTTTAGGTAACTGTTTGATTTCTAACAAGACTCATCATTCCTGTAATTTTATCATATATTTATTTTAAATTGTATGAATTGTATCATTTTGTCGTAATTAGGCTCCTAAAAATAATGGTGGCTGAAAAAATAGTGACTGGCTCTAATAGTAATTTAATCTGGTTATAAGTATAAAAGGCTCAATTTTATTGTAGATTTTTATATCATAAAGATTAAATAAAAAAAATTTCAGCAAAATTGATATAATTCTTTAAATTCATTAGGAGGAAAATTAAAACAAATTTTAAAGTGCAAATTGACACAGTTAATAAGAAATGGATTAATCTTTAAAATAATGACTCATAAAGAGAAAATGATAATTGGAACAAACTTGACTGAAAATGCATCATAGGAAAATTAATTAACTGAACATCTTCCTGCCCCTATCTTTGATGGCCAACCATTACCGCTTCACAAACTATCAGTACAGAGAATCCTATAATTGTAGGATTAAATCCAAACCAGATTCTCAGTACAGCTTGTCAAGATTTTTGGATCTTGAAGAAGAAGAGGTATAATTTTTATTGTTCATTTTATGTGTGTTGGTATATGTGAATCTGTATGAAGACAGATGTGCTTCTATTGGTGTGGATGATGTGTGCAACGGGCTGTGTTCCAATGCTTATTGATCCAAGTGATGGGAAAGTCCTGTGGTCCTTTGGAGACGCGACACCGTCAGTGGTGGTTTGGCCGGTATTCAAAAGTATCAATAAGTTGCTCTTACTGTACTTTGACACCGCTACAATTTGGACTAGTAGTGATGTTGAAGGGTATTAATTATCTGTCTTCTAAGTGATCTTAGAAGGACCCTTTATAGTTGACAGCTAGCGGCCAAACTGGCGTCTAGCTGCAAACAGCTCTTACTAGCTAGCCTATCATCCCCAAGCTACTAGTTTCACCCCCTAGAGTTGGATCCCAAAACCTGAATAAGGTTTGAGATGAGGTAATATTCTAGGCTGCTGATTTCTCCTCTTCAGCCTAGATATACCTTGACTTAGTTACGGCAAACTAAGTTGACACCCATTTTGGTTGACCTGCCCTTGTGCTCGGTACAATGTGCAAAATTTGCACAGGCAGTCTTCTGTCTCACTTCTTGGTGAAATAGGATGTTGTAATTCCCCGTTCCAATCTCTGCATCGGGGTTGCGTCCTTATTCGGATTCCAGGATGCCTAGCATCTAATTATAGAAGCTTCTGGATTGGCCCGTGACCTGAGACCCAGAATGTCTCAGGTGTCTTCTGACTTGGAAACTATATCAATCTTGTTATAGTTTCTCCGTATCCCGGAATAGCTGTGTCACTTTGGCTGTCCCGTCCAATGTCAACCCACAGCTTCAGTGATAGGGATATGGATCAGTCAACCCTAATAGATCAGGATTTCCTGACACAGCTTATATCCAACTTACTCCGGTAAATGCAAATAAGAAACAGCATCCACCACATGAGTCCAAATTTTTCTAGAAGTGTGCTTGCTTATAAAACAGCCTTCATAAGAAATCTGACAGAGCCTTAGGTAAGTACTTGTGAACTGCTTGCTTCTGCATACAATACTTGATGATAAGGGATTAATTTTGTCTGCTAACATGCTATTTCCACTTAACTTGAAAAAAAGTTTCGGCGGACCACCTCGGACAAACCCGGATTTTGTCCGGGTGGTCCGCCGCAACTCTAACTTGGATGCAATACTTGGCAGATGCTGCCACATACGCCAAAGCTATTAAATCCAAATGTGAGGGCGCAACGCGACATTTGACAACGTCATACACCATCCAAGTTTTTCCAAATTTCTCAGGCTTCATAAAAATCGAAGGAAATCCATGCTATAGAGCCAATGGTAAGGCCGCTTAGAGTAGCAAGGTTTCTTATAAACTTAAATTAGAATCTTCTTTTTAACATGTTGCTTGATTTTCCAGGAGTCCTTGACATATCTCACATTACAGTCAAATGTAGTTTAAAATACAAGTTACTTCTATCCTATCTCGAATGTCCAACTCACAACCTGTACTTTGTCAATTTAAAACAAAATCTCAAGTTACTAAAGCATCGGTCGATGCTTTGTCTACCCAGACTGTATTTGAGAGAATATCGACACATTCTAATTTTAGCCAGACAAAAATTGAGAGTGTCTCTAAAAATACTATTTTAAAATATGACAGACTGCCCCATAAACTATGCGTGAATGGTTTTGCTGAGGCAGTTCATTTAGCGTATGATCAACACTATGGACTGCTTTTAAGCCCAGACCATATTTTTATTGTCATCCTTCAGGGCCTATCTATCCATATCAATCAAGATGCAGAGAAACATCGTCAAGTGTTGGGCCTAGGTAATCTTGCACCCGGCACCAAACAAGAAATCGACATTCGTCGAGACCATTTCACGCTTGGAAATTTTGATAATGATTGGCAGGGGGTATTTCCAGATTTTAAGGATGCAATTGGTAGCAAGGTATCAAAAGACTTATATACCATTTTAGCTTCAGAGTTTTCCACATCTACCCCGCTTTCAATAGCTATCACTTCTTTAAGCATTATGGACATTTTTAAAAACTTTTTTGAATACTCTGTAACAACACGGTGTGGCATACCTGAGATAGCCCTGTTGGGAACAAAAGAGGATTGGGAATCAGTTCGTTCCCGTACAACTGATCTACTTTCTCGTTTTGAAGACACGGAGTTCTGGGCTACCCATCTACTACCTGTCTTGGATCAGTTTGTTAGCGCTGCAAATGGCAACCCTGACACTGAGTTTTGGACAAAGTTATACAAACCAGAAGGTGGCTCTGGAGGTCCGTTTATCAGTGGATGGATCAAAGTGTTTTTCCCATATCTTCAAAGAAAAGATGGCTTTAAGCAGAGCTCGTATGTTGATTGGACTTGCGCTGCAGGCCGATTTTCAGGTCTAACCTATGACGCTATTCCTCCTGGGTTTACAAATACCCCCTTTACTTGGAATTACTATGATGAAAAATTTCCTATGCACTTTATTGGCGGATTCTTAGGCGCTGAAAAAGCTTTCAACGATTTTATCACCCCAGGTTTGACTTGGGCTGTCGTCCACGATAAAAAGGAATAGAATCAATTTCCTACCGATGCAACTTGCATTCTAATTGCTCTGTTCAGTAAAATTCTTTATGAGAGACCTCCTCATTTTTTTAACCTCTTTTAATATGGGGCAGATTTGTAATAGAATGACATATTGAGTAGCTTTCAGATTATTAGGTAATATCAAAAACTCAGCCTCATAAAAGTTTCGGAATGAAACTTTTGGCTTTAAAAACCTGTAAAAAGAACAATTGCCAAAGCAAAAGAATTTAACTTTGTAATTAATCTGCATTTGTATACACACTTTTGCTCGTGAGATAGTTTTTCGTTTTTAAATAAAACGAGGGCCTAACTAAAGGAAAATAACCCAATCTAAGATTTTTGGATTTATAACAAAAACCAATATTCCTACATAAAGTAGGTTTCAAACCTGTGGTGATAAACAAAATTAGGTCAGCCTATAATGACTTCACAAAGTCGGAACAAATCAACAGAGTATCGTAGCTTTGCAGTATTAGTAAGTTACAAAGGGAAATATTTGGAAGCTAGATGATTATCTTTATTGAGAGATAGTGATTATATAGTCAATGTGAATTGTGTATAACAGGAACATGATTATGGTTATCACTTGATTGGATGGTTAGGGGATGGCTTGATCCTGATAATGAGTCAAGAGCTGAATTGAGCTGTCCATCATACAGGGATTGTCATTTGGTCATATTGCTGGATTTGGAAATTTGAGTCAACTTCCACATTTGGCTTTGGGTTATAGGGAAGTCAGTTTGAGTAGCATGAGGTCTTTTGTGCGGAACTTTTACAGAGGGACAACCCTGCTGTTTCAACAAGAGCTTAAAAACTAAAATATATCCAAATCTATTGTTTTTACATACAAATTCATCAATCTTTGCTTTTAGTTCAGCTAAGTTAAGTTTATTTTGAGTGGATTTGTTTTAGGCTGACTTGAATTTTTTCATTCTCACAGATTTAAAAGCTGCCGTTTTGATAAAGTTCATACCTTCAATTTGGACAGAATTAAATTAAAGTAAAGTTATTATAAACTGGTCCCTGGTGTCAGAAATTGGCAGATTGTAGTATTCTATCATCTACCAAGATGATACCCTAAGTATTCTAATATTAGTAAAGTACAGATAAACCTGTGACTTTGATGTAACCTGCATCCCAGAAGAATTTTTTGAAGGCATCAGAAGCAACAAGTGTGACTGGGCCTATAGCCCAGAGGCAATGTGACATTCCTTCTTACTTATGAATAAATGTTCATAGTTGTGTCTTCTAATCTAAACTAATAGAAAGAATGCTTTAGGAAGACAGTACTATCTTTTGCACTACTAATAAAGCCTGTGAGGGGTTAGCATTAGGAAAATAGAACTTGGACCAATCATCAAGTCAATACAGAATCATCAGTTCTTTATTCTAATGGGCTGGTTTTAAAGGTGGCCACATGCCTGTGCTATTTCTGGCTCTGCCTACATACTAGTAGCATTAGGGCAATACATCATGAGACCCAACCTTTTCTGGGTGGTTCTTATTGGTGAAAGCTTGCTTGACAACCTCATTGGCTTAAAGTGTCTGTTCTAGGCACACTGCACAGCTGAATCTCTTAACCAAGCAGAATCAGGTGCCTACCCAAGCCACTACCCAGGGGTAGGTAGTGTGAGAAATAGGGAGTATATTTAATAAAAAAATAAAATATTGCTCTCAACCACAATAAAATTTCAGTTTCAACAACAATAAAAATGTTGCCACTAACAATCCCTGAGAGGCCAAAGGGGGAAAGGGAATCAACTGAACACTAAAAAGCAACAGACAACCCCAAATGGCCAGAATCACTAAAAATTTTGATCTTTATTAGATTAGAAAACAATGAACAAGGTCTTTTACAACTCTTGCCTTCATTTAAGGAAGGAAATGAGGTGAAGTGGTGGCAGAATGACTCAAATCAATTTGATCAATAGTATGAAGAGTTATGAGAGCAATTCTTAGGGCAGGGAAATTTGGACAAGCTTCAAATGGACAAAAGTAAAAGAGAAACTTGACCCAACTAAAGTTGAGAAACCTGTCTTGGATGCAGTTACCTCTGCTCCCAGCTGCTCTCACACATGATATTTAACCAGGAATGTCTCCTGGGTGGGTTAGGTGAGAGCATCTTAAGAATAATTCTACAAGTAAAAATGTGAGAGCTTTTCTTGGACTTTTTTTGGTAGATCTTTGAATAATTACACAGGCACATTTTGGTAGATATTCTCAAGCATTTGGCAGGGATTGAAGTGGAGGCCTAAGGGGGAGGCGTAGATTTATAGGTAGCCAGTAAATAAATACTTGCTGTGTTACAGTAGAGCAAAAGATGAAAGAAATATCATTTTTTGGAAAAGAATAAATTAATAAAGAGCTTCAGCCAAACCTTTGACAATGTTAGACAATTTAAACAATGCTATTGACAAAAAATTAGGTAAAGTAGAAGTTGTACAAAAACCTTTGAATTTTGGATTTCCTAATTCCTGTCAATTAATTAGATAAGTTAATAACCTTTTATTCACTGCTTAGAGAGGACAGTGTGTCAGGGATCCAGTCTCAGGTGGCTGGCCCCTTGTTTTCAGGGGTAACTTGGGCCAGTGTTTTAGTGGGCAGAGCCCACCACAAGAGAGGAGCCAACTTAAAAAGGTAGGAGGTAGACTTTTTCACCCAAGACCACAGGCTGGCGGCCAGGATTACAGTGTCAATCACCCCTGTGAGGGTAATGTACACAATCCCAAATAGCCTGCCAGTGTGGTCAGTTGGGAGGTCAGGTGAGGAAGTGGGCATATACTTGGGTGTCCTGGGCAGTTTCATATGGATTTATAAGCAGGAAGGTAGTTGAATTTTCCTCTAAACAATTTGGGTATTGAGAATATCCACGGGCCTTGATGGTTGTATCTAACTTCTGATTGTATGTGGGCCAAAGGATTGAGTTCAAGTATCTTTTCTGGGGTATAGTCCTTGTATTTGTTTTCAAAGAGCAATCAGTGAAGTGGATGGGGCAAAAAGGTACACTGTCAGGGCCCAGATTGTCCTGGACAGTAATCTGGCCTCCTTAGAGTTGATTAAACATGCAGTGTGGAAACCCCCACAAAGCACTTTCCAGGGCAAAATACCCCCCTTTTGACTAGCAAATGGACCAGGATTTGAGAGGCACACAAGCCTTAAATCCCTGGAATCAAGCCTGTTATCAAATTTGGGCCACCTACCTATTAGGAAATGGCACATTGAGAGCCTGATCTTTTGATTGCGTGATCAGATGATCAATTCATTGCGGGAGCTAAAAATAACTGTAGCAACTTGCCATGCTGCAAATTTCAAAAAATTCATGTTATAGCAGCCAATGAGATCTTACCCTCTTGGCCAAGCACAAAAATTCTGGATAAAATCATAAATCCAACTCCAAATGATGCCATCAGTTCTCTGGTGGCACAAAAGGCCATATAATCTTCAGTAAGTATAAGTAGTGAGAGAGAGAAGCCCTCCTCACTGTTGACATCTTAATAAAGCAAGTTTATGCCTAGAAATTATTATTTTATTGCAGGAATTGTCTATTTTTGCTCAAATTTAATTATTTTCTTTGCATCAATTTGTGAATCCACTACTCAATACAAATTTGCATACCCATATCCTCCCGGCCATACTCCTGTTGTCCTTGCCAAACCGCCCCGCGCCCTTGACCTGGAGTATTTCCATCCCCATCACCTGGATCTGCCACCAGTAATGAAGGATATTCCAACTGCCTCTCCTCTCCCCAACGCGCCTCCCACCCAGGACTTTAGCAAGCTGGGGTTTGTCTATATCATAGTATTGGGGATGACCGACCAAGTTGTGCCCCATACTGGGAGTTGGCGCCCCCTAGCCACTGCTCTAAACTACCTGGTTTGCATAGCGCCTATTGTGTACATGGACTTCCAGGCCTGGCCTGCCTCCCCTGTGGGAGTCCAGCCAGACTCTGGTATGGGCCGTGACAGTATGTCAACCATATCTAAACTAGTAACCTTGGGCCCTTATTCTTCTTTAATTATAGGAGCATCTTATATGCTTTTATTTATGACCTCAGTTTACTACCTAAGACAGTATTTGACCAAGAAACAAGAAACAAACAAATTCCAAGAAGAAATATTTTTTCCAAGCCATCCCAGGTCCAGACTGTGATCATCTCCACCTCAAACTAGAATACTGCTTCCCCACAACTTTTCCTGACCTGCCAAAATTGGACTTGGCTGGTTTTAGAAAAGGAATGATCATGATAAACGCCTTGTTCTGTGCCCACCCCAAGAGCTTCAGAGACAACGTCCAGAAGGCTATGATGGTGGCTGCCCAACTGAAGGATGATGCCAGAGAAACCTTCTTGACCTGCCTTGAGGAAGACCCAGACCTCATACTTTCCTACAATCAATTCCTGGAGAGAATGAACTCTGTAACTACCCCTTCTGGGGCCAAGACACAAGCCTACATGGGGCTCATCCGCCTGACCCAGGGAAGAGATAACCTGGAGACCTATATACAACAATTCCTACGCCTAGCAGATACAGCTGAGATTCCTGACGGCATATCAGGCTTGCATTTCAGAAACGGTCTGAACCCACACCATGCCAGCCTAATGAGACACCACCAATGTGACCTTCCCAAAGATGAGCTCCTGGCTATTGCCAGAGGCATGGACTTCAGCCAACCACAAGGGTATCACACTGGCCAACCCCAGAACAATCAAACCCCTGGTACAAGTAGGCCCCGCTTGAACATGACTCCTGAAGAGTACCAATGTCACATCAGAAGTGGACTATGCTTCTATTGCCACCAGAGTGGCCATTAATAAGGACTGCACAAGCTGCTCCAATGGAACCCAAGGAGCAACCATCTCAGCAATAAATAACGCTTCACAATCTTATCCTATCATTGACACTACCTTATGTTATAATGACCATAAGGTGAACACTGTAGTTCTCCTAGACAGTGGGGCAACCCTCAACTACATGGAACATAGCCTAGCTGAGAAACTTGGTGTACCAATCCAGGGAAATTCTCAACTGGTAACCTTGGGTAACAAGACAACAGACCTGTCCCACAAATGTGAAGAGTTTGTCTCCCTGAAGTTAAACAAGAGATTGCTACCCACCAGATTCCACGTCATGGAGAAGCTTCCCAAACCTGTAGTGATAGGTTTCAAATGGTGGTTT
Source organism: Entomophthora muscae (assembly GCA_014839935.2). Lineage (NCBI taxonomy): Eukaryota > Fungi > Entomophthoromycota > Entomophthoromycetes > Entomophthorales > Entomophthoraceae > Entomophthora > Entomophthora muscae. The sequence continues at coordinate 240,795 of QTSX02000760.1, read as the reverse complement.
GACCACCAATTGAACTTGGACTATAAGAACCATCAAGTGACTGTCACTCATGAGAGCCAAACCTTAGATGTCCCCTTCCTGAACCCCCAGCAGACCCCTGAGTTAAACAACATCACCATGGAGCCCTGTAAGGCCAAGATCCCAAAATGTTTGAAGCCTTGGGAGTCTGTCTTCTCCAAAGAAGAAGCCACTGCCTTGCCAAAACATAGCCAGTTTGACCACATATTGACCTCCTCGCTGGAACCCAACCTAAGCATGGACCTGTATATAGTTGTAACATGAAGGAACAAGCCACCTTAAGAGAGTACTTGGACAAGATGTTGAAGAAGGGATATATACACATCTCAAATCTCCTTGTTTGTCCCCTCTATTGTTTGTTAAAAAGTAGGGTGGCAACTTACGTCCTTGTGTCAATTACCAGGACCTAAACAGCATCACAGTGAAGAACAGATACCCCATACCCAATGCTGAAGACCTCTCAGACCAGCTTTCAGGAGCCAACATTTTCTCAAAGGTTGATTTGAGGGATGCCTTTAACCAGATCTGGATCAGGCCTGGCAATGAATGAAAAACTGCCTTCAAGACTAGGCAAGGTCTTTTTGAATACTTGGTTATGCCATTTAGGCTGTGCAACGCGCCCAGTACTTTTCAAACTATGGTGGACGTGGTCTTGGGAGGACTCAAGGACCAGTGTTGCGTAGCCTACTTAGATGACATCCTCATTTACAGTTGCACACCTGAGGAACATGTTGAACACTTTTAAGCTATCCTACAACGCTTCAAGGAACTCAGACTTTTTGTTAAGCTCCAGAAATGTGAGTTTTTTTAAGAAGTAGAGTTCCTGGGGTACAATGTACTGAAAGGAGGTTTTGCAATGACACCTGATAAAATAGAGGCTGTGACATCATGGCCTGAACCTAAGAACCACAAGGAGGTCAGAATTTTCCTGGGCCTGGCAAACTTCTGACGGGAATTTGTCCAAATTTTTTCTTCAATCTGCTTGCCCTTGACCCGCCTCACCTCTGAGAAACACCCTTTTGTGTGGGATGATACCGCCAAGTCAGCCTTTGAGTTGCTAAAGAATGCCTTTGTTTCTGCCCTCATCTTGGCAATGCCGGTTTACAATAAGCCCTTCATTGTGGAAACGGACACCTCTGACTTTGCATTGGGGGGGGGTGTTGCTTCAGGAGGGGCATGATGGTAAGCTGCACCCTATAGCTTACTACTCAAGGAAGTTCACTCCACCTGAGTTGAACTACCCCATCTACAATAAAGAGATGCTTGCTATCATTCAGTCTTTGAAACATTGGAGAAGATACTTGTGTGACATCAACCACCCTGTGAGAATCATGACCAATCACAAGAACCCAACATACTTCTTCAAACCACGACAACTAAATCAGCAACAAGCTAGATGGGCCTTATTCCTAGAAGATTATGACTTATCAATCAGCTACAAGCCTGGCAAGATCAATATTGTACCAGATGCCTTAAGCCAAAGAGTCAATCTTTTCCTGATGCCAAAGAGATTGAAGAATTTAACACTAAATCCTTGCTGTCTCCAAACATGATTGAGCCAATGCTCCTATTCCTGGGGCTAGCCAGTAGAAGAGAAGAAATTCAACTAGCTCAGACCGTAGACCAGCACTGCATCTCCATCATGAAAGACTTAAAGAAAGATATCAACAGTTGATACTACCAAAATGGTTACTCCTTACATGGAAACACCCTGCAGCTACATGGACGCACCTATGTACCAGAAGGCCTAATGCGCTTAGAGATACTGAAGGAATACCATGACTCCCCCATGTCAGGACACCCTGGACGTACAAAGACTCTCAAAGGGATTCAGAGAACCTACATGTGGCCCAGGATGAAGCCAGAGATTGAAGGATACCTCAGTGGTTGCAAGACATGCAGAAGTACCAAGACTAAGCAAGTAAAGCCAGAAGGATTACTACAGCCTCTTCAGATTGCAGAAGGCCCTTGGAAGTCAGTTTCCATGGACTACATTGTGGAGCTACCCAATTCAAAAGGATTCAACGCCATCCTTGTAATTGTTGATTGCTTCACCAAGATGGCTCACTTCATTCCAACAACAACCAAAGTAACCACAAAGAAAACCGCCACTCTATTCTGTAACCAAGTATTCATGAACCATGGACTCCCACAAGAAGTGGTCTTGGACAGAGGCCCACAATTCACCTCTAAGTATTGGCCCAAATCCTAAAGGACTTGGGAAAAAAAGATCATTGTCTACTGCATACCACCCCCAGAGCAACAGACAGACCAAGAGAGTGAACCAGGTCCTCAAACAGTACTTATGATGCTACGTTAACTTGGAACAGAACAATTGGGTAACCCACTTACCAATGGCTCAGTTTATGTACAACAACCAAGACCATAGCTCCACTGGTATGTCCCCCTTCAAAGCCAACTACAGATTCAACCCCACATGGGATGCCCCCCACAGAGGAAGCTGACAACTCCAAAGGACAAGACTGGGTTAGCAACATCCACACATGCCAAGAAGAATGTGCCAAGAAGAATGTTCCAAGAATCTGAGAACAGCAGTACAAGTATATAAGGATTTTTCCAACAAGAAACAAAGCACTGGCCCCCCAATTGAAGTAGGAGACCTTGTGTATCTCAGCGCTAAGAACATCAAGACCACTGCCCCTTGCGCTAGCTTGAGCCCCCAACAAACAGGTCCTTACAAAGTCTTACAACGCATTGGTACTGTAGCATACTGACTAGAACTGTGACAGAAATCACTGGATAATATGAAGCAGTTTCTAAGTGATGGGGAATTACCACCCAAATCCACATAGAATTGATGATTAACCACCAATACGGCTTCAGATATTTTTTTGTAAAATTTCCAATTTTAACTCCAGGATTAAGTAGAACAATTAGTCCTAACCAAAGTAGTCCAAGATAAATGATCTGGGAAAGCATCAATGCATCTTCAGCATAAAATTATGGGCATTGAGAATTGACACAATTTTTATTTTCAAGAATGGGGGGAGGAACTGCAAAATTGGCTGGCATGAAATTGACATTGGGAGGCACCAACAACAAAGTTCTAGTTGCAGGGGCCCATCTTCCAGAAATGATTTGGTTCAGAATCAGATTGTACAGAATATATTGTAACAACCCAACCACAGGATGCATCTTGAAAAGTAAATTAGAACTTGGGATAAATGATTTTTATTGAGTAAAATTTTGGGAGGACTCAACTCTTAGAGTTGAAACAGGGAAAATTATTCAATATATATCAGAAAAATTGACTAAGCAATGCTGCCTGAGTCTTAACCTCCTATTCCTTCCACATCATCAAGTAAGTATCTGGTCCAGGTTGCAAAGAACCCTTGTGTGACTAGTTTCTGACAACCATACTGATTAACAAGCTCATATTGGGTGACCCTCATAGTACGTCAATTTATCAACATCAGTTTGAAGGGGGAGCTGGCTTCAGCTGGCTGACTGGAGCAGCTGTGACCAATTTTCAATCAACTGTTTGGTTTAAATCTGTTAACTTGGTCAATTTTGATACAGCTTTTCTGGCCTTCTGAGCCTTCTTACTTGGACGGACAATACCTGGCATTATGGAATCTACTGTGACAAGAACTGTCCCCCAGATGGAAGATTCACAACATATTACACTGCTCCCTGTTATCAAAAAAGAAAGGACCTTCTCTCCTGCACCAGATAGTGAGAACAGCTCCCCCACCCATCAAAATAGGAAGCTTCACAGAACACAAGGTTGAAGTCATCCTGGGACAAAAACTCCAATACCAAAAACCTTACTTCCTGGTCAAATGGAAAGGATATCCCCAAAAAGAGAATACTTGGGAACCTGAATCCAACCTGGAGAATGCCGCCATCCTACTAAAGGAATATAAGTCTCAGAGTAAAGAGCCGTGCTCTGCAAGCTTGACTATGGTAGGGGATGATATCTGGGCCCAGATTGTCCTGGACAGTAAGCTGGCCTCCTTAGAGTTGATTAAACATGCAGTGTGGAAACCCCCACAAAGCACTTTCCAGGGCAAAATACCCCCCTTTTGACTAGCAAATGGACCAGGATTTGAGAGGCACACAAGCCTTAAATCCCTGGAATCAAGCCTGTTATCAAATTTGGGCCACCTACCTATCGGGAAATGGCACATTGGGAGCATGGCTGTTCAATCAGTGATCAGATGATCAATTCATTGCGGGAGCTAAAATTAACTGTAGCAACTTGCCATGCTGCAAATTTCAAAAAATTCATGTTATAGCAGCCAATGAGATCTCACCCTCTTGGCCAAGCACAAAAATTCTGGATAAAATCATAAATCCAACTCCAAATGATGACATCAGTTCTCTGGTGGCACAAAAGGCCATATAATCTTCAGTAAGTATAAGTAGTGAGAGAGAGAAGCCCTCCTCACTGTTGACATCTTAATAAAGCAAGTTTATGCCTAGATATTATTATTTTATTGCAGGAATTGTCTATTTTTGCTCAAATTTAATTATTCTCTTTGCATCCATTTGTGAATCCACTACTCAATACAAACTTGCATACCCATATCCTCCTGGCCATACTCCTGTTGTCCTTGCCAAACCGCCTGCGGCCTTGACCTGGAGTATTTCCATCCCCATCACCTGGATCTGCCACCAGCAATGAAGGATATTCCAACTGCCTCTCCCCAACGCGCCTCCCACCCAGGACTTTAGCAAGCTGGGGTTTGTCTATATCACAGTATTGGGGCTGGCCAACCAAGTCGTGCCCCATACTGGGAGTTGGTGCCCCCTAGTCACTGCTCTAAACTACCTGGTTTGCATAGCGCCTATTGTGTACTGGCCTTCCAGGCCTGGCCTGCCTCCCCTGTGGGAGTCCAGCCAGACTCTGGTATTGGCTGTGACATACACCTGGAGGGCAGAAAACTGCAGGCAAAGGGACAGAAGGGCCAGGAGATCTTGTACTGAATTTGTAGATGGAAAATACAAAACAAGGCAGTAGCTGTGTAAGCCAAAATAACATAACATTTATTCAAAAATGGCAATAAGTTTGAAGCGTGGGGTCCTTTGGTCTATATAGCACCCCACCTCCAAACTTAATATTTTATATAGGGGCTCATCAGGACATTGGAAAGGGTGTGACTGGGGGATCTGGGTGCTTGGGTTCAAAGGCAACAAAATGGCACTTGGGCCAGGAGTTCTTTCATTGGTCAAAAATCTCAAATTGACTACTTGATTATCTTGCTCTAGAGTTGTGGTCATGGGGTCAGACTGCGGTCCCATGCCTCCTTCTGGGAAAGGCTCTTGATTGGCCACTAGTGTAGACTTCAAGTTCATGAAGCTAATAGTTTTTTTTACCTCCATTAGGCGCTTTGATTAGTCCATCATTTGTTACATTGATTTTCTTTGTTTGGCCTGTTTTACCAATTTGGGCCAACATTCTTGGTATCAGCTTGCGGGGGCTTGACTTCAGGAAACTGCAGGCAGGCGACCCTTTGGTCCAAAGGGCTGGAGGCCTGAGGGAATCTAGGATTGGGGTTCAAATCCTGCTCCTGGGCCCAGGTTTCCAGAGAGAAAGAATTGTCAATCCTGACACAGTGCCTAACCAGCTGGCTGCCATTTTTTTTAAATTATGACAACATCAATTCAGACTTTAATGCAGGCTCTCAACCTGCTGAAAATATTCTTGTTGGCTAATCAGATGCAGTAAAGCCCTCACCTCTCACACCATAAACTCTCCCAAAGCTTTTCCTGTGCCCCTCTAGAAGCTTTTTTATAGATAGCTTATTATCCCTGGTGGAATTTAATTAAAGAAGGTAAGCCCATGATATGTTAGAATATCTAGGCCTCCTGGCCCAGTTACTGACTATCTAACATCTTTCATGTCTCAGGTTGCTTCAGAGTCTTTGAAAGTTTCCTGGCTAGCTCTGTATATTTTCTCTATTCCCAATTAATAATCTGATCTCTATCTTGGAATGATTTTCCTGACTTTGGTTCTGACTACCCTTTTCTGTTAAACTTCCAGAGAGTCTCAAATGCTCTTGCCCCCAATTCAGTCTGTTGCTTCTCAACTAATCAATTGTTTGATTTATATACCCTCAGGTCTCTCCTTGAATAGACCTGCCTTCTATTTCCCCTAAAATCTAAGGCATACAGTTCAAGAAAGCTCTTGGATAGCAAATAAATATATCCCATCAATGAAAAAGAGTTGAAGCAGTTGTTCACTGCCTATCAAAATTGTGTTGCTATCTGAGAGGAGAAAAAGATCCAGCACTAACAAACCTTGTGAAACCAATTTGATTTGGAATGCATCATCATCATCAAGAAGACAATTGGGATAGATGAGCCTTGACCAAAGGTAAATGTGGTAATTGAATAGGGATCAGGAAAATAGCTAGCTACTGCAGATGCTCTTTCAAGGCTATACTATAAACCCCTTCTCTGCACCAAAGAAGATACCCCAATAGCTCATGCTGCTTATTGGGAATCTTTAAGAGCGGTTTCACCTGTACAGTTATGGGCACTCAAGAAGAGGTCAAGAGCAATGATCTGCTAAAAGATCTCCATGGTAGATTGCACCACATATTAACAAGCAGCAATGATGTACCCTATTTTCTTCCAGTAAAAAGATTGACAGCATCCTTTTTATCAGAGAGACTTCAGATATAGCTAGTTGGAAGCTTATAGCTGTACCTTAATACCTAGTACGTGTGACCAAACATTCTTAAAGATGTTAGAGAGGCCCTTGGTCAACCTGAAGCATGCAAGAAGTATGCCTGCTCCAAGGCACCCCAGAAAGTATGGATCAATTCCCCTTTCACACAAACATCAAGGTGCAGGCAATGAGAAATCTAGGCCCATACCTGGGGGAAGCAGAGAAGAAGGGTATAACCACAGCCATCAGCCATGCCACTGATAGCTGGGGCCCCAGGCCACCAAAGAACACAAGGACCATGCTGGGAGAGGGCTAATCAGCAAAACAATAGCTGCCAAGCTTCAGAAAGCCAGGCCTGCCTATCATGGGCAGAGGCACCAATCTCACAGCTGACAGCGCCAGCATTGCAAGCACCAAAGATCCCATGCAGCCCATTGCCAGCATCCCCAAAAACTCCCACAAAATTGGCAGGGTTGTTGCAACTGAACCAATTACAGCCCAGCATTGATATAGGGAGGCCAGCAGCCCAGCAGGAAGGGCTGAGGATAGGGATAAGATACAGCTTGATTTGGGAAGCAGTGGCCAATTTACCAGAAGCAGGGGCAGCTGATCCACCCCAGGGGGTATTGTGGCGGAGCCCAGGTACAGCGCAGACATGTACCTAATCAAGAGACAGGGGCTGGGAATTAGATCACACTCATAATCAAGAGCCATCACTGGTAATTCAGCACAGATGGTAGGATGCCCATTGCTGTGACGTAAATTGCGGGATAGTATGAAGCCGTTTCTAAGCGATGGGGAATTACCACCCAAATCCAGATATAATTAATGATTAACCACCAATGTGGCTTCAAATATCTTTTTGTAAAATTTTCAATTATAATACCAGGATTAAGCAGAACAATTAATCCTAACCAAAGTAGCCCAAGATAAATGGCCTGAGACAACATCAACAAATCTTCATAATAAAATTCTGGACATTGGGAGGCAACACAATTTTCAGTTTCAAGAATGGGGGGAGGAGCTGCAAAATTAGTTGGTGCAAAATTAACATTAGGCGGCACTGATGACAAAGTTCCAGCTGCAGGACCCCATCTTCCAGAAAAGATTCTGTTGAGAATCAGATTGTACAGAATATATTGTAACAACCCAACCACAGGATGCATTTTGAAAAGTAAATTAGAACTTGGGATAAATGATTTTTATTGAGTACAATTTTGGGAGGACTCAACTCTAAGAGTTGAAACAGTGAAAGTTATTCAATATATATCAGAAAAATTGACTAAGCAATACAGCCTGAGGCTTGACCTCCTATTCATTCCACATTGTCAAGTAAGTATCTGGTCCAGTTTTCAAAGAACCCTTGTGTGACTAGTTTCTGATAACCATGCTGATTGACAAGCTCATATTGGGAGACCCTCAAATTACTCCAATTTATCAATGTCAATTTGCAAGGGGGAACCAGTTTCAGCTGACAGACTGGAGCAGCCATAACCAATTTCCAATCAACTGTTTGATTTAAATCTATTAATTTGGTCAATTTTGATAAAGGTTTTCTGGCTTTTTGAGCCTTCTTGCTTGGGCAGATAATACCTGACATGATGGAACCTACCATGACATTATCCTCTGATTTAGCCCTGGGAACAATACCACCATCCAGGAGATGAGATAAGGAGAAATTCTTGTGGGCAGGTGGGAGTTTCATTGCTGCCAAGGTAAGTTTGGGGTGGCCAATAGCGTGGGATTGTGCTTGTAGAACTTGTGAATCAGATCTGGGAAGTTTGAACTTTTGCAGTGGGGAACCCAGGAGCTTTCAGAATCAGTATAACCCTTCCACAAAGCCAAATATTCCAAGTGTCATCAATTCTTGCAGGAAGCCAAAATACAATTTAACTCATTCTCAGGTTCTCCCTCCATAAGAATGGGTTGGGAAGAAGGAGTCTCTGTACCTTTAAAAGGAGTAAGAAGACATTCATGAAAGGTATGAAAAATCTTGAAAGCAGGGTGCAAATCCAGCCGATAAGTGGAGGGGCCAATTTGACATTCAACTTTGAAGGGGCCAACTTGCTTAGGCCCTAACTTATAACAGGAAACCTTCAGTTTCATATTGCAAGCATCAACCATGACTAGATCACCTGGCCTGTAAGTTGGACCTTCCTGGCGCTGGTAATCTGTGTATTCCTTGTAAGTTGTCACAGCAGCAGCAAGAGTAACCTGGAGCTCCTGATGAACCTGCTTCAATGCAGCAGCCTGATTGGTTGCAGCTTCCAGGTTGCTAACCAAATGAGGACCCATATTGGAAGAAGGGTTGTAACCCGCCTTGGCATAGAAGTGCAATACTTGAGTTGATGTGTGAGGGGCATTATTATATGTGAACTCTGCCATGGGTAGATTATCACACCATTCATCTTGTCACGCATTAGTGTAGCAACGTAGGTAGACCTCAAAACTTTGGTTTACCCTCTCCGTTTGTCCATTGGATTGGGGGTGAAAAGCCATGGAACAACACAATTTGATACCTAGAATCCCAGTGAAAGCTTCCCAGAACTGAGCAATGAATTAGGGCCCATGGTCACTCACAATCCCCATTGGGATGCCATGTAGGGATAAGATCCTATTCACAAACAACCTAGCTGTTTCCACCAAAGTAATTGTGGTTGATAAAGATACAAAATATGTTATTCTTGTGAAACAATCTACCACCACCATGGTTGCGTTAAACCCATTGGAATTGGGAAGTTCACCAATAAAATCTACCAACAGACATCCAGGGTCCTGCAGCAGGCTGCAGTGGAACCAATAAACCCGTAGTCCTGTTCTGGCTTGACTTAGATCAAACACATACTAGACAATCACAAACAAAATCTGCCACCTACACTGTCAAACCTTTCCAGGAAAACTGGCAGCAGATTAGTTTCACCATTTTGTTTTTCCCTGGGTGGCCTGCCATTGAACAGGTGTGATGAGTCTCCATGATTTCATCCCAAATAGTTCCTTCTGGGACCCACAAGCAACCTTGATGATATAGGATGGGACCTATCTTATGATAACCCTGAGGCTAATCCACTGGGTCTGCACATGCTAGCTCCAATAGCCTATCATAACCTTTGGACAGAGGTTGCAGGAACTTAACTTTGAAATATAAGTCCAGGTCTGCACCCTCAGTTAAAGACATGGTAGCCAGCGTAGCAGGTGGAGACAATACAAAAGGCACCACAGCCTCATCTGGAATCATAGTATGTGTGTTAAACTTGGCATCCACACTAGCATCTGGGAGATGGGAAGGATTCCTGCTTAGTGCATTGGCCAAGTGATTGTCTGATCCCTTAATAAACTTGTAGTAGAGCTTGTATCTCATCAGGTCACTATGCTATCTGGATTGACAACCTGATAAAACCCTGGGTTGCCAATAATATAGAAGAGCTTTGTGGTCAGTTCTTACTACAAATAGATGTCGTGCCAACATGAGATGGTGATGCCAATGCTTTAATGATTCCACAATAGCCAACAATTTCTTGTCGTAAATCATGTAATTGCATTCACAAGCCTCCATCTTCTGGGAGAAATACCCTACTGGTCTCTCAATCCCATTGCCAGCAGTCTGCAACAACACACCAGCCACAGCGTATTTGGATGCATCTGTGGAAACCACAAAAGGAAGCTCAGGATTCACATGTCTCAACACAGGTGACAACAACAAAAGATACTGACTGCTGTGAACGCACTTGCGCACTCAGGTGTCCAGACCAAAGTTGTCTTACCACTAGCTGAATATAAAGGGGCAACCACTTCAGACAGGTGTGGAGTGAATTTCTTCAATAACATGCAAGTACCCAAGAAACTACAGAGTTGGGATACTGTCACAGACGTAGCATACTCTTGAACCGCAGCTTTCTTGTCAGGGGCAATGGTGTGGCCATCCTCAAAGATAATATTACCCAGAAAGGTAACCTTACGTTTGAAAAGGTCACATTTTTTTCTTTTAATGATCAAGTTGGCCTGGAGGATTTGCTCTACCACTTCTGATAGATGGGCTTTATGTGACTCCTCATCTGGAGAGAACACCAAGATATCATCCATATAAACAATGGCACATACACCCAGGAGATCCCCCAAGACAGAATCAATTAGTTGCTGAAAGCAAGCTGGAGCATTCTTCAATCCAAAGCACATTACCTGAAACTGAAAGATACCCTTCTTGGTTCTGAATGCTGTTAACCATTCCATTCCTTCTGCAATCCTGATTTGATTGAAACCATTCAAAAAATTAAGTTTCAAGAATACCTTAGCCTTCTCAACACACCTGGTGATCTGTGCTTTGAGAAGTAAAGGGTAGGGGTCAGGGGTTGTGATGTTGTTCAAATTTCCATAGTCAACACAAGGTCTAAGCAACCCATCAGACTTTTGGAAAAACAGCAACGGTGAGAAAATTGACAAAGCCTTTTTAAAAATATAGCCCTTTGCCAGCATGTCACGAGTCCATTCTTCCAAACATGCATCTTCCTTCAAGGTTAAAGGGTAAATAGGAGACACAATTCAAATCAGATCAACAGTAACTTTAAAGTCAAAGTCAAACAGAGTGTGTTTGGGAAGGATCTCGCCTCTGGTAGTGTCAAACTCTGCAGACCAGGGTTGTAAACATTCCGGTAAATCCAAACTTGCAGGGACAGGGACAGGAACAGATTGAATAGTCTGATAGGATTGCTCCATTTTGGACATACCTAACAGCGGAATACAAATAGATATACCCAAAGAGTGTTCCACCTGTAACACATTTTCTTGCAGTAAGGTGGATACATTATGATCTCTCCACCAAACCACACCCAAAATGATAGAATACATCAGGGAGGAGCAAACAGAGAACCTTGCGGTAAAAGACTGACCCAAAACTACAAAGGTTACTGGCTTCTTTAGCTGAAAAGAGGGAAACATCTGACAGTTCCCACCCCTAACAAGCATTCCAGGGTGGTACTTGAGTTGTAGCAAGTCAGAAGTCTCCACACTCATGAAGTTCTTGGAAGCACCTGTATCTAACAAAATGGCTGGCTGGTAGATAGTCTGACTGTTATCAATGCTACCATAAAACAAGAGGTAACCAGAAGTAGGTTTATTTGCAGCAAAGGTGGAAATCTTGGCAGGGTCTTGTTTTTCATCAGCGGTACAGATGGCAGCTAAGGAGGCAAGATGCCCCTGGAAGTAACGCTCAATCATCTCTTGGACAGCAGCTGGAAGAACGGGGTTATCACAATCAATGGGAACAAGGGACAACTCTTTAGACGTAACCACAGAAGACTTTGAAGGTACGGCGTGCTGAAGCATCACCAAGGAACTATCAGGGCCGGACACTACTAGGACCTCCTTTAAATTGGCGTATTTGTTCACCACCGCCAATTGCAACTGAGACGGGCTAGGGGGAGAACAATCTTGGTTTTGGTTGGAAGGAACTACCGTGGAGCAAGGCCAGAAAACCAGGAGCGCACAGCGGGTTTATCATCCATTACCAATGTACCTTGCTTGGAAGTAGACAGATTTGAAGCCAGAGAAAGAATTGGCTTACCAGGGCCTCAGTTGTGGTTAACAGGGAATCCCAAACTACCAGATCCTGGGCAGTCTGGTCAACTGCTAGCCACAACACTGAGAGTTGATTCACTTTGGGAACATCAATTGTACGGCAGTAGGCAAGAAACTGAAGAAGGAATATCAAAAGCGGAGTATTTCCCTTATGGAAGGCGTACAGCTTACAATATACTGTGAGCTCCTCAATAGATACACACAAATTTTTAACAAAGGGTATAGAGATGCACTTTCAGTTAAAACACATGGATTGCGCTCCACTGCAGACAACAACCATTCACAAGCATTCTCAGAAACCTTTGTCATCACATGGTAAACTTGGGATTTATGACTAAGTCTTGAACCAGAATAGAATGATAATGATGACAAAACTTCATGTGAAATCTCATCAGTAGGTGGAGCAGGAAAATAATCTGGATGCCAAAATGACATGACACAACAGAAATAGGAAACAGAAGATCCAGTCCCAACAACTGCAACTGGAGATGGAAACCACAAATTAAAAAAAAGCCCAAACTGAAAGCTCAGAAAGGAACTGATACAAATAAACATGGTAAATGCAGATATCTCAATGGAGCAGGAGAAAAGAAATAAAAATTAATGACAAACTGCTTCCAAAAACTCAGATGTAGAAGAGTTGAGTTATTTGACGGAAATTGCAGGATAGTATGAAGCCGTTTCTAAGTGATGGGGAATTACCACCCAAATTCACATAGAATTAATGATTAACCACCAATGTGGCTTCAAATATCTTTTTGTAAAATTTCCAATTTTAACTCCAGGGTTAAACAGAACAATTAATCCTAACCAAAGTAGCCCAAGATAAATGGCCTGAGACAACATCAACAAATCTTCAGAATAAAATTCTGGACATTGGGAGGCAACACAATTTTCAGTTTCAAGAATGGGGAGAGGAGCTGCAAAATTGGTTGGGCGCAAAATTAACATTAGGCGGCACCAACAACAAAGTTCCAACTGCAGGACCCCATCTTCCAGAAATGATTCTGTTGAGAATCAGATTGTACAGAATATATTGTAACAACCCAACCACAGGATGCATCTTGAAAAGTAAATTAGAACTTGGGATAAATGATTTTTATTGAGTACAATTTTGGGAGGACTCAACTCTAAGAGTTGAAACAGTGAAAGTTATTCAATTTATCAGAAAAATCAAATAAGCAATATCACCTGAGTCTTGACCTCCTATTCCTTCCACATTATCAAGTAAGTATCTGGTCCAGTTTGCAAAGAACCCTTGTATGGCTAGTTTCTGACGATCATGCTGATTGACAAGCTCATATTGGGTGACCCTCAAATTATGCCAATTTATCAATGTCAATTTGAAAGGGGGAACCAGTTTCAGCTGACAGACTGGAGCAGCCATAACCCATTTCTGATCAACTGTTTGATTTAAATCTGTTAACTTGGTCAATTTTGATAAAGGTTTTCTGGCTTTTTGAGCCTTCTTGCTTGGGCGGATAATAACCAGCATGATGGAACCTACCGTGACAATAGCCCTGCCTTAAGTAATGGGGAGTGGAAAGCTGTGAGGTTGCTGCAAAGATCACCTGAGAGAAGTGGACAACCCTAACAAGTCCCCAGGTACATAGAAGTAAAATATTAGAAGTGACTTTCAAAGGTGACTTAAAGATGTGCTCAAACTCTTCAGCCTTATAGGCCGCCCAAACAGCCAGGAACTGGGCCATCTGGCTTATCTGAAGCCTGCTCCTGAAAGAGCAGCTTCAGCTGCTGCTCAACCAAACTGGATAAGCAGGTAGGCTGCAATTCAGAGCAGGAAAGAGTAAGAGGACAATAAAAATTTCTAACTGCTCTACCTTTTGGTATTTAGGAGGGATAACAAACATACTTGGTTAACCTGGTACCCCTCTCTAAAGCAAGGTACTGTAGGAAATTTGGGTGCTGATAACACAGATGCAGGTGGGGCCAAGGTTCCTTGTGGGCTGCAAGAGTTGACCTGTTTGATGGGTACATGTATACTGAAAAAGTTGGTGTAACCTTTGGGGAACCTTGCAGCCTCTCTATTGGGCAGGGAGTGACATATCTTGGGTCCTCTTCTTGGGAAGTATTTCTCTCAGGTAATTTGAGTATGGACAAGCTACCTTCTTGTACCACCGTCAAGTATGTGGCCCTTTTAAGTATATAAAACAAACAATGGGGTTTTATTGGAGGATGATGATTTTATTGATAAATAAGAGAAGAGCTGGATAGCCCTTTGGAGAGCCACATAACACCCCAGTAGATCATAGTAGCTATGGGGTGAACCCTATTAGAGTTCCTCACAGGGTTCATGTTTCTGATCCAAACCCAAAATATATGGATGTGGCAATGGAGCTAAGATTTACGTGATGGTTGATGAATCTCTTGGGAAAAAGGTTCTGGAGAGGGGTAATCAGAGCTGATGCAAGGTCAAGTTTGCCAACTGGTTTAGGGGAAGAGCCCAAGTTGGAAACCCTTGTCAATGAGCTTAAAGCTGAGGGGGAAGGGGTATCCCTAAAATACCATATAGATGGTTATTGACCTGTACCTTAGATTACTGAGGATCTCAGAAGCTGGGAGATGGGATACAAAGTTGGATCCTTCCTTGCCCCCCTCCAACCAGTAAAGTTGACTGGGAAATTTTTGGGAGCCCCTTGATGATCCAGATAAGCTCCTGCATTGCTTTTGATGTCAAGGTATTCATATACTGTGGAGATGAAAGGATCTGGGTTGTAAAGCTAGTCATTGTAGTTCTGTATTGATTCTTTATCCTGGTTTATTCAACAGAGCGGTATACAAATTTTATTAGATTTTATTTGGAGATTAAAAGGCCTTTTTTATAACTGATGAGTGGAAACTTTGGGGAAGCTTTAAAGAGAAGTTTGGAGATGAATGCTTTTATTGAAGTAATAATTCAGGCTTAATAGCTGAGATGATTTGGACGAGATGCAGATAGGATTGTTGGATGAAAGATCAGATAGGTGATTCAGATCAGGAATGGTCGGATAGATGTGCAAGTCAATGGGAGATTGTTTGATACCAGAGCAAGCAAGCTATAGGTAAACAGGTTTGGCGCTATATTGGGTGATGAATGGTAAACTAGGCAGGGATAGTTGGAGTAGTTGAACATCCAAACCCAGATATAACAGCTGATTTAATACATTAGTTTTAAAAGCTATGGCAACAAGCAAAAATACTTCAGATTTAAACAAAATGATTTCAGATTTAAACAAAATCCAACTCTCAGGTTGAAATATACACTCTGTTAACAGGGTTTATTAGTGTTAATGGGCAAAATGGGTCAACACAGCAACAAAGGGCTCACATGTAAAGCAAAACCATTCAAAATACAATCTAAAATAAATTGATTCACAAACAAATGGTATGAGTTGACTTTCAGTGTACATATTTTTACTATGTGAATTGGTGACAAAATACACCCAAGCGTGGTGTGTCAAAACTCAATCCAAAAACAAAACACAATAGCAACTCACTATGTAAACAAAATCACTCACTCAGTTTGTGCAATGGGCTGTAATCAAGAATGATACCAAGGTATCTAAAATAAGACACAAGATCTGAAACAAAAATTTAAAAAAAATTGTGTTGGGTGCTTAATTTGGCGTAAAATATGGGAAAATGGGTGAAAATTATTTTGGGTATTCTAAAATGGGTGTGGTAAAACTGGAAACAACTAACTAAGAAATAAAAAATCTATAATTGGGATATTGGGTGAGAAAAAATATTAATTGAATATCCATAAACAGATAAAAGCAAAAATTAAAAATAAGGAGTAACTTAATTAAGTTTTATTTAATATTTTATTAAATTCTCAAAATGGAAGAAACACAGCAACAGACTACCATTGCACCTGTTGTGCGCCGCAGTTGTGGTTGCCCCTGCAGGTCAAAGAATAGACTTAGTGCAACACAAGTGCCTACTCAGGAGGGAGGCAGGAGAGGAGAGTTTCATAGTGACGCTGCACTGACACAGGCAGTTCAAGGAGCACAAGCTGCTGGGGTGCGGAGCATAAACCCTCGGGTCCCAAAGCTGACCCGGAAGCCCACCAAGGTTACCTTCACCAAGAAAGTTAGAGACAAGGAGGTAAAACTTACTTTGTATGTGTTTGATGTTGTGTACCGGCAAGAGTTGGTCCTGTCAGCCATGCTGGAGAAGGTGAAGCCTGTACTTGATACTAGCTGCTAGCCCTACGTCAGTGATGGCAATCAGGAGGAAAACAAGGAGCCCAAGTTCTACCAAACCAATGAGGAACAGTTAGTACTAAAGAAAGTTGCTGCGTTTTACACCAAGGTGCCCATGCCCTGTGTTGTGCCCAACACCAACAAGCCAATCCCCACCGCTAAAAAGCCCGCTCACAAGCACATTCCTGACATTAAGCGCATCATCCTTCTCCGGCTCATGCGGGAATCTGGTGATTACAAGGCAGCTGCAGCTCTTGTTGGGGTGGATCCCAAGTACGCCTCAAAGACCTTCAACAAGTTCATTGATACTGGCCAAGTCCTTGCCGCGGAGAAATCCTTTTGTGTTTCTTCCATGCTCACCAAGGAGCACAAATGGGCAATCCGCCAGTGGATAACCTAAGATTGCCATCTTGAACTGGCAAATATACAGGCCATGGTCAAGTCTGCTTTTGGGGTTGAGGCCTCAATTTCCTTCTATTATCATTTGGTCAAGGGAATACGCTTTTCCTGGAAAAAGCTTGGGGTATCCCCCTACAATCAAAACAGCCCAGCCAATATTGAGACCCAGAAAAATTACGCTGAGGCGTACACTGCCCTCAAAGCCAAGGGAATGGTGAAATTCTATTATATCAACAAATCAGCATTTGCCTTGTCAATGCGCAATGAGTATGGGTATGTCCCCAAAGGCTCCAATGACAGGATGGCTTGGCGTGCTGCAGTCTGCGCCACAGCATACTAAATGGTGGCTCTCCTTGGTCCAAAGGGGGTTGAGCTTTATCAAATGATATTGGGTTCTCACAACAGCCATACCTTCTTGTCATTCCTTTGATTGGTCCAGGAGCACCTGAGGCGCACGAGCCCAGGCTTCACCAACGTAATTGTATTGGACAACATTGGTCTCCACAAAGTGGCTGACATTCTTGAGGAATTCCCAATGATTGACACAAGCATTGCAGTGGGCCCTCAGCAATTGGCCATGGCAAATTTACACCTTCTCTTTCTCCCAGCTTATTTGCCCTTCCTAAATCCCATCAAGGAAGTCTTTGGGTGGCTCAAGCAAGTTGTCAAGCAAGGAACCCCAACTGGGACCAAGGACCTCTTTAAATTGCTGCAGGCCAGGATCCACACCCTCCCAGCTGAGACTGTGGCCAAATTCTATGGCCACGCTGATTTGTTCATCCCTGTGTGCCTAACCAAACAGCCAATCAATTAAAGGCTTAGTGTGTCCAAATTTTTTTATCTTCTCCTATTTACTATTCAAGATTTATTGATTATCATTTTATATTTAGATGTTTCCACGCCCGCAATCACATTCAGAAGATCCATCAATTGATGTAAGTAAGTAATTTATTTATTTTATTATATATTATTTAATATGTCATCTGAGGTTATCCCAAACGCTTGATACTGGATTACGCAAATATATTTATATCACTTTTGTCAAATAAATATAAAATAGTCTTATAAAAATTAAACGTAAATTGTAAAGTTGAAATTTATTTTATTACCATATTATTTAATACTTTTATAAAACTCATTTCTGCAATATATTTTGAAAATCTTGTTTGCTAAAATAATATTCAAAAAATTATTTATAATATAAAAATATAGTAGAGTATAAACATATTTATTGATATTGAGATAAAATCAAGTGCGCCTATAATGGGTTCAGCAGTATGTACCCACCCTGCAATGGAGGTGGCGCACAACCTCCACTGCCACACTGTGGACGGTGGATACACCTGTATTAAAGTATTTGCGCCTGCTGGTAAAAGGAAGGATGGTGAGGTGGGAATGGAGAAGCAGATTTTCTGGCAGGGCTGCAAACCCAAAGATGCCAGCCAGGACCAGGGCGTCCTGTATGACGTGATCCACTGAGTCATACCCAGGGGGACCTTCTTCCTGTCCAGTGAAAGCCTGGACTTGTTGACCCCAAGAAGGACCCCATCTAAGTCCTCTACAGACGCGCCCATCCCAAAGTAGAATAGGATCCCCAGGTAAACAACCAGATGAAGCCTTTGCCCAGCAAAAGCTTCTGTGAACTTGTACAATTTTTTGTATACAGCGCTAGTCTTCTTCTCATGCTTGGTTTTGGCAAAGGTCAGATCCATAGCTGTAGGGACCCCCATCTTGTTGGCACTCCAGGCCAGCCCAAAGTCTACCAGGAGGATTTTTGTCTTCTTTACGGCTGTTGCGTCTACAACAGCCGATTTTGACACCGCGCGCCCAAAGTTCTCTAACAGGTAAGAGATGATATGCTCCACTGGGAAGCAGAAGCAAGCAGCCGCATGAGCCTGGCCCATCTCCGGTATATTCTTGAATTAGAGTGTCGCCAGGACGTCCCAAACAAGCTCAATGGAGTTTACACAGTAAACTCCACTGAGGTTAACCGGGTCCAGGCGGACCAGTTGGGCATCCCTGTAGGCAGTAACTGCCCACTCAGATGACCCCTCACCATGCAAAAGCCCAGCCAATGCCTCCCTGGACATTGGGAATGTACCATGGATCCTGTCTTCAAGCTCCTGCAAGACAGGGGGGGACAGGAAAAGTTGCCTTGCCACATGATTAGCATAGTTGGCATAGAAGGTGTGGGGGACAAAAGGGACCAGGACCCAGCGGAGTTCACCATCAACATCTTCTAAAAAAGGTAAGTATTTAAGAATTTTTATTAATTATAATTTTTTAGGTTACCTTCTTGGGTTTCTTCCTTGCTGGCGGCTTCAGCTGGCTTTGCCATTCTTGGTGCAATCAATTGCGCAGGCAATTTGGTATCCTATGTCCTGGCACACTTGGTGGGTTTGAGGTGGGCATACATCTCCAGGTCATCAACCCAGACAGATGGCGCGGAAAGATTGTATGCCTTGAACTGGAGGCCCTTGACCACAGTTTTTGAATATTTAGTAAGCGCTCAATTGTCTTCTCTGGGGTGTCTGGCATTTTTGACATTAGTGCCTTTGCGGACACCTTGTCAATTTTGTTCCCAGTGAGGACGGCGGACTTCACTTTGGCTTTGACCTTGCAGTCAATGTCTTTTATTTTGGCAATCACCAAGTTGAGGTCCTTCAGAAGCTTTTCCAATTCTCTCATTGATTTTTTACTAACCTTTTCATATGTTTTTATAGCTTTTACCCCAATAAATTCTGTATTATTTTGATACTGTTGCCTCTTTGTTTATTCCTTTTTGTTTTCCCATTTACTACATTATCCCATCTTTTTACCCATTTTGTATATGTTTTACACTCATCTCAATATATGTTGTTTGCTTTGTGTTGGCATTATTTCTTTGATTACCATATTATTTTTGGCGCTTGACATAGCCCCTTGTGAAAATATTAACAACAATTTGGTGATCATCTAAATTTGAATTAGAAAATTATGGTGTTAACAGTTTTTAGATAAAGTTGTTACTGATCCAAATTCAAAACCTTAATAATAAACTTTAAGTCAATCAGGAGCCGAGTGATAAAGTGATTGTTGTGACATAAAGGATCATTCAATAATTCTTTGATGCATGTGCACTAATTAATATGATTGGCTGGATGTTTTGCCATTGTACGCCATTGTTGCTGTGGCAAGTTGTTGGTGGACTAGTGCTAACCCAGCAGCTGATTGGGCACTAGTCCACCAACAACCCGCCACTGCAGCAATGGCGTACAATGGCAAAACATCCAGCCAATCATATCAATTAGCGCACATGCATCAAAGAATTATCAAATGACCCTTTATGTCACAACAATCACTTTATCACTTGGCTCCTGATTGGCTTAAAGTTTATAATTAAGGTTTTGAATTTGGATCAGTAACAATCTTATCTAAAGACAGTTAACACTATAATTTTCTAATTCAAATTTAGCTGATCACCAAATCATTGTTAATATTTTCACAAGGGGATGTGTTTAAGTGCTAAAAATAACTGTGTTCAGGATCTAGATACACAACATAGTAAATATATGATTTTATAGAAATAAGCTGAGCATAAAGAATATAGCCAACTATAAACAAAGAGAACACAAACAATTGAAATTCAAAATAAAGATAATATAAATAGAAAATGTTTGGTGAAAGGGGGTTTATTGAGGAGGGAGAGAGTGATGCATAGTAGGCAGAATGGCGCCGGAAGGAAGACGTAGAGGCGGTGCTGGCCTGGGGGGTCTGGGATTGGATGGGTTGGGTTTGTGGGTGGGGGGTGTTGGGGGCGGGGGTGGAGGCAGGAGGATTGCGCGTGATGGCCGCCATATACCGCTCATTGTACTCCTCATCAGTCATTGGCTGGATGGGCTGGTAAGTGGTTGTGGCATAGGGTGGGAGGCGCTTATCCTTGCGTGATTGGTTGCCTATGCTCACATGGAAAACCATTTGGTCAAACAAGTCAGCCACCATTTGGTGACCAAAGAGAAAATTGTGATTAAAGACCCCAAGATAGAGGTCGTTGAAAGCCTGAGGGCGGCGCTCCTGGAGTGTATCACCAATATTAAAGAACACAACATCTGCCAGATGGATGTCAGCGTGACCAGCTGGGTACACAGAGGCCTGGTGCCCGCAATCCTGGATGGCCTCGAGGGCGGTGGAGCTTCCCTCCTTCTGGTGGCTCAAGAAAACCCGGTATTTGGAATTAAAGCCATCCCAGGAGTCAATTAATCCACCTAGGATGTGGCTGTATGAGTAGCCATTGATGAAATCTGGGTTTGTCTGATAGTAGACAAAACCCTTGGCTGAAACAGCTAGAAATGCACCAATGAATGTCCCCTTCTTGACCTTCTTCCTTTCATTCTTGGTGGTGGCTTTTCCTTGCTCACCAAAATTGTCAAATGCAATCAATAACTTGTAGTACTAGACAAACATGATGTCATCTGTTAGACTTGTCAAGCATCTGACCAGGGTTGATTTGATTGCAGTGTCATATGGGGAATCCTCAGCGCTATCCCATTGGTTGCCGGCAAAATTTGTAAGAACCCTAATTGAAGCCATCTTTCCGTGCATCCAGAGCTGTACCATGCACTCAGACATCCAAATGCCATGGTGCGCAAGTTGCTTCCGGACCTGGGTCAAGGGAAGCTTGGGGTCCTGCTGGAGGAGGTCAAGCATTATTGGGTATGCCTCATTGATCTAGGACTCTGTGGCCTTCTTTGGCTTCTTGGTTGTCCCAATCAGATTTCCCTTATTCATCAGGTTGTTGAATTCCCGCATGACAGTAGCCCAGATGAATTGTAATTGGCTGGCTATCTGATCCCAGGACAGACCCTGCAGGTTGAGTGCCACAATTTCCTGAAGAATTTGGGCAGTGATTATTCTGAGTTTGGGGCGCTGGGCGGCGGAAGCTGAAGCCTGATTGGCTGAGGGGGGGGCAGGTTGGGCGGTGGCAGGAAGTTGTGCCAAATCAAGGTTGCCATCCTGATTAGTTGGTTGACGGGCAGCTTGTGCGGGGGTGGGTACGGGATTAGGGGCAGAGCTAGACGCTAAGTGACTCTCAAAAAAGTCAAAGCCATATGGGTCAGGGGACAGTAACAGGTCAGCTTCCTTGTTACCTGCCTCAAAGGCTTGGGTGTAAAAAGGTGCCTCCACGTTCTGAGCCTTGCCTCCATTGAAGCTGGTCTGGCTGCTGCTGGCTTGGCTGCTGGTGCGGTTGAAGATGTTGCTTGTAAAAACCATTGTAAAAAACCTAGGATAAAATCACTAAAAGTAGAAATTTTAAAAATTAATAATTTATTTTTATTATAATCTCAAGTCTATATTTGGAAGGTTCTCAAAACCATTTCATATAAATCTGGAGTCATGAAAATGAATAAAATGCCTCTGTTCCTAAATTGGATAGCTGTTGATTGTCTGTTAAACTATTATTTTTCTATTTTAGGCTGCTCATACTACACATCTTGTGTGAGTTCATTTTGTTTTGTGCTTGTGGAATCTTGCTTCTAGATTGCTCAAATTTTGTTTCATTTTGGTCCTTCTGTCAGTGCCTCATATGAATCCTGCTTGGATTATAATATACTCTGGAATAGCATCCATCCATTTCACTTGTTGTGTCAGTTCATTTTGTTTGTGGTTTGAACTACACCGCTTGATGTTTGCTTTAATTTCGTATAATGGGTTAGGGAAATTTTGTTTTTGGTTTGACAGTTCATTTATTAACCAAAAATATTTAAAGTAATTGAATCCTGAATCTTGCGCAATTTGGATTTTGTTTAAATCTGAAATCAGTTTGTTTAAATCTGAAGTATTTTTGCTTGTTGCCATAGCTTTTAAAACTACTGTAGCTTTTTACCTTGCTTAAAGTTTTGATTGCTGAAATGAGATCCTTGATGTCTCTTTAGTCAATATGAAGCTTTATAGCTTATACTTTTATATAAAAAGCTACATGATCTTTGGCTACAAAGGTAACTTCTGGGAGATCCATCTTTGAACTTTGATGTTTGATACTTTTTATCCTTGCACCCTGCATGGTTCTTTAATCTTTGGTACTTATTTCTCACCCTGGGTTTATGAGAAGATGAAATAGGATGTTATGGTATAACTTTTATCATTTTGCATAGATAAGATGGTCTGGAATGCTAGTCTTGATGCCATGAGGTTATATTTAGGTTCTTCAGGAGAAGGTGTGGAACCAAGGTAGGTACCCAAACTTTGCATCTTTGGGGGTCCCATATTTGACCCCTGCACTTTCAACCTTGGGTTCTTGCCCCCTTTTTCCAGGGCTATCAACTGGTGTTCCATCGCAAGGGTATATTGTTTTTTAATAATGGTTTACTCTCCCCATTTATTTTCATCAGTAACCTTGCCTGAAGCACAGTTAGACAGCTTTACTGTTGTTTGGTACCATTTGATTGGGTTTAGAAGTTCTACAGGGCTATTGTAGCCTGGTAGAAGCTTTGGGTTTAAGAGAATGTAGGCCAGGGGGTATGAACTTGGGTTATTCGTGTTTTTCGATTGGGTGCTTTGTGGTTTCTCTAAACTTTGCTATTTTGGTTTGGTTATGTTTTCAGATCACTAGATTGGTTGGGGGTAAGCTTACTGGGGTGGTCTTGCGATAACGGCCTTGAATAAAGGCTACGTGCCGTTAATCGCGGCCACCGAGTCAGGTTTGCAGAGGTCGGTAACGCACCGAACCGGTAGCGATTAATCGGCGGTATAGGGTGAAGGCATCTCCTGGTCAGGTTCAATCCGGCGGTGGTTCGGATCGGGTATCCAGGGTTACCCGGATTCGAGAAAAGAACAAGTGGTCTGGGCCAAGACAATCCGGGCTTGAATCAAGTGTTTAATATTTGGCAGTTGATGGGATTGATATTTCCGCATTACATATGTATGGTTAATCCATGGCAGGGATTAAAGGAAATTGACTTTTAGGCTGGGATGATTGATAGCTGCTAAAACAAGGTACATGTCCTGGAAATCAAACCCCAGTGCGACCAACCTGGGCTTATGTTTTGCTGGGTTCAGGGTTAGTTTATCACCCTCCCAATCTTAATCCCCCTAAATGGTGCTTTTTAATCGCCGGATTAAACTTCACGTGCCCAATTCCAGGGGCTCTAAACTTCGCATTGGTCTTTTATGATTTCTTATGTGCCCTTCATAAACATGTGGGAATAAATCCTGTAGCGTGAATGTGATGGGATATACTTCCGCTCTGTGATGTCATAAGAACGTGGCTATGGATTTATGCAGTAAAACACGTATCAATATTTTGAACGTTAAAAAGATTATAGAAGCTCAAGTTAAATGTAATTAATTGAATTTGAAAATTTATGCTGCTAGCTGATGTGACAGCCACAGGTCTCATCACAAAAGTGATGGGTGCAGATCAAACATCCCAATGCTTCTTTGATGAAATGATCATAGTTGCTATCTTGGAAGATCGCCATTCCCGTGAGCGGTTGGCGATAAGCTGATTCCAACGTAGAGAGATCATGTTGGTTGCTGCCATAGACGGTGTTAAAATGCTTTTGCCTCTTTAGGACTTTCAATGCAGTATTAGTCCTACATGTGGGGTTGAGTACGGGTTAGAAAGATATTTAGCCAATCGTAACTTGTGTACGGGTTAGAAAGATATTTAGCCAATCATAACTTGTGTACGGGTTAGAAAGATTGGGGGAGTTTGCTTGCCACTATTTAAACCTGACTTTCTTTTTAACATTGGCATCTAATAAATGTCTTTACAATCCTTCTCTCCTCAAGCTTGGTTCGAAGCGGGATACCAGAAGATGATGGGATCCCCCGCTTCTGAGTTCCGCTTCATCCCTGGTGAAACCTTCATGTCCACTTACCTCGAAGTCTTTTTGATGTGCGGAGCGTATCTCACCGTCATCTTCGGTGGCCAATATGTGATGAGAAACCGCAAGCCCATCCAAATGGCTACCCTATTCCGCATCCACAATGCCTTCCTTACTGTCCTTTCCTTTGGTCTTTGGGTATTGCTCTTAGAGAACGTGGTTCCCATGCTGTATAGTGATGGTCCCTTCAACGCCATCTGCGCCTCAAGTGCCTTCACTCAACGACTTGAGCTTCTCTACTACATCAACTACCTCACCAAGTTCTACGAGCTATTCGATACTTGCTTCTTGGTGATGCGCAAGAAGAAGTTGGGTAAGTTTATTTTTTAATTTTAAATGCATTTTCTAATTGCGATTTAGAATTCCTCCACTGGTATCACCATTCCATGACTGCTCTTCTCTGCTTCACTCAACTCGAAGGCCGCACCAGTGTCTCTTGGGTTCCGGTTGTTCTTAACTTGGGTGTCCATGTTGTTATGTATTTCTACTACTTCTTGGCTACGTTTGGTATTCGCTGCTGGTGGAAGAAATACATCACAGTCACCCAAATCACCCAGTTTGTGGCTGACTTGACTGTGATCTACTACACTCTGTACATGGACGCCACCTATGCTGGCGCCCACTCCTCCTCCGGCGGATGCTCTGGTGACCGGTTTGCCATGTACTTTGGAGCAGGGATACTCACCTCATATCTCATCCTGTTTATCGAATTTTTTTGCCGGATCTATTCCAAGCCTGCCGCCAAAGTTGCCTCAAAGACCGAATAATATCCTTTCTACTTTCTAAACCAGTAATAAATATTAGTTCTATTTAAACCTTTATAAATTCATCTTTCATGTCGGTTTAAGCAGGACTCTATAACATTCAGAGCTGATCTGGACTCGAACTGTAGGCTCAAAATCACCGCCCACCAGATCCAAAACTGATCCAGATGTACACCCGCTGCACTTCCGGCCCGCTTACCATGACTTCATAACAACCTATCTTAACCCCAAGCACCAAACTATACACCCTCTTGCAATCTTGGATACTGCATAACCCGTCTTCACAGATATCTTGTCTTCTCGATAGGGTGCTCGCTTATCCATGTACGCCAGGAAATCCAACTCACAGATCAATACTACCCGATACCAAAGTCCTACGTCCTCACCTGTCCTCTGTAGTTAACAACCAAGCTTGGCTACGTAGATATCAAGCGATCATAAGTATACCTTTATCCAAGCCAGTGTTGCAACCAAGATTATCTCCCTGCCCACCAACATATCTCACAATACACCAGGGGCACACATAGAGTTGCCCCATAACATATCTAACAGTATGGGGTACCCTATGGCCAATGTTGAGTTGCAGAAAATATCTCCCAAATAGGAGTGCTGCCAATTAAATGCTCTGATCCCTCGCCTAAGAAATCCTAACCAAACCTTATTCAGAACTTGCCAAAGCGGCATCCCCTGGTGGACTTGTGGCTTCCCACTACGGTAGATTAATTACAACATTCTCCAATAAACAATATATTATTCTTATTCTCGTCCTTCCTACTGTCTGTCATATTCCCTAACCAAATACTGAACTATAATCAGTTCAGTTGCAACAGTGGTTGGTTCAATTAGTGACAACATTTAAGAAACCTCCAAGAAAGGACAGAGTTCTGGCTATACAGCTACCCCTCACCAAGAAACCTTCCTTCCCCTCCCTGATGGGACATCCTCCAGAGGCATTGTATACCCAGATCAGCTAGTTCTCACCACTGTTTATGATCAACTCTGCCTGGGACAGCATGACATTGGTGTCACCCTGCCTCAGTCTGATCTATCACAGCACATGATGAACTTACAACCAGAATCCTTCATGGGTGATGTAAAGGGGTACAATATAGTAAGTTGGCTACACTTCACAGAACCCTGCCTTTACATTTATCAAGTGCCTGAGTTGAATTGGGTTGCCATCACATTAGGGCCCCTCAGGGCCTGCTGCCATATGGTTCACCAACTGGGCTGATCAAGAACATAAAGTCACCTGGGGGCCTTCAGAGATGCTGCTGGGACGGAAATTGCAGGATAATAAGAAGCTGTCTCCATGTGGTGGGGAATCACCTAACAAATTCACATGGAGTTAATGATCAATCACCAACGTAGCTTCAGATACCGTTTTGTGAAATTCCAAATGGGATACTAGGGGTAAGTAAAATGATTAACCCCAACCAAAAGAGTCCTAGATAAATGGCCGGTGAGAGAATCAGAGTGTCTACAGCATGAAATCAGGACATTGTGATAGCACCAGAGTTTCAGCTTTAATGATAGGAGGAATAGTTCCCAGATTGGCAGGCAGTGAATTAACATTCAGCAGAGACGACAACAAAGTTCCAACAGCAGGCCCCCATCTTCCAGTAATAATATGGCTAAGGTTAAATTGTAGGAGATGTACCGCAAAATGCTCACTACAGGATGCATTTTTAAAATAAAGATCTGACCAAGGGATATTTGATTTTATTGTGTAAATTTTTGGGAGGACTCAACTCTTAAGAGTTGAAACAGTGAAAATGATCCAATATATATCAAAATTTGACTAAGCAATACCGCCTATCCTGGGATCCTATTCCTTCTACATTGTCAAGTGAGTATCTAGCCCAGTTTGCAAAGAAACCATGATTAACCAACTTCTGATGACCATGCTGATGAATAAGCTCATATTGGGTGACCCTCAAATTACGTCAATTCATCAACGTCAGCTTATAGGGGGGATCAGATTCAGCTGGCAGACTGGAGCAGCTGTAGCCCATTTTTGATCAACCGTTTGATTCAAATCAGTTAAATTGGTCAATATTGTTAAAGAGTTTCCAGCTTTTTGAGCTTTCCTACTTTACTGAATAATTCCCAGCATTATGAAATCTAATGTGACATTACCCTCTGTTTTAACCTGGGGCCCAATACCGTCATCCAGGAGATGAGACAAGGAGAAGTTCTTGTGGGCAGGCAGAAGTTTCATTGCCGCTAAGGTAAGCTTGGGATGACCAATGGCAGTGGGATTGTGCTCATAGAGCTCTTGGATAAGACCAGGGGAATAAGAACAAACATAGTGAGGGACCTAGTAATTTTTGGAATCAGGATAGCCTTTCTAAGCCACCAAATATTCCAACCAGTGCTGGTTCTTACTGGAGGCCAAAATACAATTCAACTTATACTCTAGTTCTCCTTTCACAAGAATAGGTTGGGAAGAAGGGATCTTGATACCCTTAAAGGGAGTAAGAAGACATTCATGAAAGGTGTAGAAAATCTTGAAAGCAGGAGGTAAATCCAGCCAATAGGCGGAGGGACCAATTTGACGTTCAACTTTGAAAGAGCAACTTGTTTGGGACTTAACTTGTGGCAGGAAACCTTCAACTTCATATTGCGGGCATCCACCATGACTAGATCACCTGGCCTGTATGTAGACCTTCTTGGCGCTTGCAATCTGTGTATTCCTTGTAAGTTGTCACAGCAGCGGCAAGAGTAACCTGAAGCTCCTGATGAACCTGCTTCAATGCAGCGGCTTAGTCAGTTGCAGCTTCCACGTTGCTAATCAATTGAGGACCCATGTTGGACAAGGGATTGTAATCCACATTGGCATAAAATGGCGAGACTTGAGTTGAAATTTGCAGGGCATTATTATATGTGAACTCTGCCATGGGTAGGTTGGCACCCCAGTCATCTTGTCATGCATTAGTGTAGCAAATTATATAGACCTTCAAACTTTGGTTTACTCTCTCTGTTTGTCCATCAGAATGGGGCAAAAGCTGTGGAACAGCACAATTTGATACCAATGATTTCATTAAAAGCTTCCAAGAACTGAGCAATAAATTGGGGCCTGCAGTCACTCACAATCCCCATTGGAATTCCATGTAGGGATAAGATCCTACTCACAAACAGCCTAGCTGTTTCCACCAAAGTAATTGTGGTTGAGAAAGGTACAAAATGTTTCATTTTTGTGAAAAAGTCTACCACCACCATGATTGCATTAAACCCATTAGAAACTGGAAGTTCTCTAATAAAATCCACCAACCTCCAGGGCCCTGCAGCAGGCTGCAGTGAAACCAGCAATCCAGTAGTCTTTTTTCTGCTTGCCTTAGACCAAACACATACCAGGCAGTCACAAACGTAAGCCACCCCTGCGCCGTCAACCTTTCCAAGAAAACTGTTGGCCAATTAGTTCCACTGTTTTGTTTTTCCCTGGGTGGCCTGCCGTAGGACAGGTGTGATAGGCCTCCATGACTTTATACCAAGTGGTTCCCTCTAAAACCCACAAGCAACCTTGATAATATAAAATTAGTCCATTATTGTGATAACCCTGTGGCTGACTAATAGGATGTGCACATGCTAGTTCCAATACCTATTGTAACCTTTGGACAGAGGCTGCAAAAACTTCACTTTAGAATATAAGTCTAAGTCTACACCCTTGGTTAAGGACATGATGGCAAGCGTAGCAGGCGGAGGTAATACAAAAAGAATCACAGCCTCATCTGTAATCATAGCGTGAATGTCAAACTTGACATCCATACTAGCATCCAGGAGATGGGAAGGGTTTCTGCTCAACACATCCGCCAAGTGATTATCAATTCCCTTAATGAACTTGTAGCGGAACTTGTATCTTGTCAGATCCCCATGCCATCTATATTGACAACCCAAAAAAAACCCTAGGTTGAGGTTAGTATAGGTGAGCTTTATGGTTGGTTCTCACCACAAAAGGATGACACACCGACATGAGATGGTGATGCCAATGATTCAAAGATTCCACAACTGCCAAAAATTCCTTGTCATAAATCATGTAATTGCGTTCCTGAGCTTCCATTTTCTGGGAGAAGTACCACACTGGTCTTTCAACACCATTGTCAGAATTTTGTAGCAATACACTGGCCACAGCATATTTGGATGCATCTGTAGAGATCACAAAAGAAATGTCAGGGATCCAGTCTTGGGTGGCCAGCCCGTCATTTTCAGGGGTAACTCAAGCCAGGTTTTTTTTTGGGCAATGTCCACCACAAGAGGGGGGCTAACTTTAAAAGGTAT